>JAEIIJ010017967.1:0-154925 GCA_018904815.1 Drosophila ogumai | reverse complement strand
ATATTCTTGATCAGTATCAACAGCCGAGTCGATTTAGCCATGTCCGTCTGTCCGTCCGACTACAAGCGTTTGGTAAATGTAGGGAAAATGAAAAGCTCAGAATGTAAAACTGTAACTCCCATACTGTAAACACAATAGGTATAGATAAAATGTTATGAAACTCTGTTATGTGTGTGATTACAGCATTATAATTAATAATATAAATATCAAAACCAATCTGCAAGGGTATACAAACTTCGGTGTGCCTTTCTTGTTAGATATTACATTTTGTATGCAGATTTGTTAACCCAATAAACACTAGCACACAACTGTTTTCCGATTTAAGATTTATCCTCTTTTGGCTTAGTTATGATATATTTAAATTTGGGCCCCTGTTCCGTTGCAAACTACAAAAATTCTATTCAAATATTGAATTTATTTAAAACACTTTTAGCTTGGCTTTGTTTTATTATTATTTTATTCATCATGCATAATATTAGGGCTTAAATTATATATATTATTTTACTTTAAATACAATTTACAGCTTTTTCGCTTAGAATTTGTGCTGCTTCGAAAGTTGTATTTCACTTTCTATTAAATAATCAATGCAAAATCTTGATTTATATATATATGTACACATATATACACAAAACAGACTTACATAATACATAGATACATATTTAAATCGAATACATATATTTATGACTATATTTGCTGTTTAAATTGTTTCAAGCAAAAATTCATTCATATTTACAGAATAGAAAATATTTAGAATTTCGGAGCTTATGGTCTTAAACTAATAATAGTGTTTTTTTTCAAATGAGGTTGTGAGGAAAGTGATCAAGAGATGGAAAATACTGTTTTAGTGGAGGGGAAATCGAAAGGAACTATGAGGAAGTTGTTGAAAAAGTCAGTCTACCAAGGGGAAGTTATTGGAAAGCAGGAAAAGTAGGAGGATAGACAGAAATTTGAGGTATTTCCTTCAGCTATGGGGTGTAATTAATTTTCACTATATGGTTTTCATTTTAGTTTTCAAGCCACAAAAATGGCACAACAACTTTTGTCTTTTCTTTTATTTGAAGATTCTCTGGACGCATCCTTCGCCTATGGTTCCCATAGTTTTGGCTAAACATTTAACAACAGCAACAAGTATAAAAACAACAACAAATAATGGTTAACAAGTGCAAGATGAAACTGCAAAGAGAAGATAAGGCCAAGTATTATTATTATTTCTTATTATTTTAATTTAAAATAGTAACAATGCTTACCTTGCTCTGCGCCTGCACAGATGCCACAGATGCTAGACCCACTGTTCGCCCCCCACTTTCACACCACCTGCACGGTGGCAAAGGCACTGAAGGTGACCTTCTTGGGGAACTCCGGACCCGGAGAGCCGCGCGTCTTGATCACCGGCTTGAGGGGTTGTCGGGGCTTCAGGGAGAGCAGGCCCGCGGAGGCGGCCAGTTCCCTGAGGCGCTGGGAGAAGCCTGAGCTGCCGGAGTGTCCGGATGTGGTCATCGCACTAGCAGTGTGGTGCTCTAGTCCGGCGCAGTCCAGAACATCCAGTCCGTTGTTGGAGCGATACACCTGGGCGGTGGCTGTGGGATACACTGCCAGATTTGTGCCAGCGACGACGCCTCCTGCCGCTGAGGTTGATGCGGTTGCCGATGCAGATGCTGCTGCTGCTGGGGTTATATATCTGGAAATAAGATTAGGGAAACAGGTAATTAGACTTGTATTTTATTTGTTAAAGTTCCCTAAAACCCTAACTAAAAACAAACAATAAACAATAACCATGTAAACAACAATAAATATCGATATGGGTATAACCATCTGGGGGGATAAGGAGATGTGATAAAGCCAAGAGATTAGTCAGCCTGCTAATTGATTTATTTTTTATTTGACCAGAAACTAAGCAGATCCGCACACGTGCCGGGTGTGAAGAGATCACCCCAGCCACAGAGGTGTGTCCACCTCTCAGATCGCACACAACTGCGAACTCTTTTGAGAGGGAGGTGGCCCAGGTTTTGGTCCGGTGCCATTGCCTGGCAACAGCTCCAAGACCGCTATCAAATGGCCGGCGATTTATTCATGATCCATCACCATTTATCTGTGTGGCGAGTGGGCTTTGTTCATGCTGCTCTTGCCGATGATTGCGGCAATGATTGCCGAAGACGCTAATCAATTTGTTTATGAGCTCGAGCTCAGCTTTGAGCTACTTTAGTTTATATATACTTGTGTAGTATATTTTTAAGGTTTTTATTTTGTTTGTACTGTTGTGCAAAAATATATATGCAAATGAGTTCACAACAGCGGCCGGAGATAATTGTTTTGCGGCGAACTGAAATTGTTGGGCAAATAAAGTGTGTGTGTTTGTGTTGAAAAATGAATGCCAGATGAGACATCAATACGCCAGTAAGGAGATCTGTGTGCTCACTCACTCAAGGGGTATGGGTATTGGGTATATCCACTGTGAGTGGAAAGTGGTGCCCGAAAAATGGGTAACTTCCACTTGGAAATCGTTAATATTCAAGAGCTGTGGTTCATCTGGCTTTCAAGGGATCTCTGTAATTGGGTTCATGAGAAGCAAATATTTACACAATTGTATAACAAATTTATTTGTTATTTTTCAGATTGATGTACATGCACGATCGATTTTTTAAAAATTGTGAGCGAAAGTTATTTGGTTTCCTGTTTACCAAGGGGGATACCTGAGGGTCTCTATATCAATTTGTTAGCTTTAAATTCTTGCTAAAATTTCGATTACAAAATTGAACTGTCCTAAAAAGAGTTAAATAATATATTAATAAATAATATTTGTCTCTGTAAAGATAAAATATTAATAAAAAGCTAAATAAACCCCTTTGGTAAGGGTATTGTGAATTTTTTAGGCATAAACAATTAACTGCCAGTGCATGTTTTTTGTGACTTAACGACTCTTGTTTCTTGTTGTTCTGCTTTTTGCGGTGTTTTTACGATAGATTCGGCATTCGGCATTATTGGGTTAATTGTGGCAATTATTTCGGCAATATAATTAGCTTGTTCGATGCTAATCTTAGGCACGCTTGCCCTTAGAGTGCACTCCTAGTGCAATTTTTGCACTTACCCAGATCGGAACTAACCCGAATTAGCATAATATAGCAGCCTCGTGCCTGAACTTCCTCATGATGTCAGTTTTCGAATGCCATTTCAGTAAAATATAAACTTATTTGGAATACAAATTGGGGCTTACAGTGACTGAACATTTTGTTTTGTTACTTTCAGGGGCATTGGATTGGCTTGGCGATTTACATCGCCTGTTCAAGAAAATATCTTAGTTAAAGATCTAAATTACATTCATTATACTTGTTTGACAGAGCTTTCAATGGAGTTTATTGGTTTCAATGCTCGCATTTTCATGCCCTTTTGGCCAAGTGCTTGGACCGTGTGAAGTACCTTTTGGGTCTCGTCTTACAATTTTGTTCATCTTTTCTGTGGCCATTGTTCGTTCTTGTGGTTTTTGTTGCCGAGCTGCGCTTTATGTGAATATAATTAAGCATTATCAGCTGGGAGTTGCATTCAAAATGTGCTTTGGTCGGAGGGGGCTTTTGTTTTGGTCCGTGTTTGTTTTCGTTTTGGCATTGAACTTTGCTTTGACTTTGGGTCTTGGCAGCGTATTCAGAAAATCATAATTAATTATAATATTATAAACATCTTCATATTGTTTGAACCATCAACACATGGATGTATATCTGACGACTGTCTGTATCTGCAAGTGTGTGAGAAAATCGCTTGCCATTTTTCACACAATTTACAGTTGAAGGGGATTTTTTCGTTGTGTTTTCTGAAAGGTATTTTGTGTGTCTGGTATTTGTAGCAATGTCAGGGGAAAGTACAAAAGGCTGCCAATTAAATGTTGCAGTGGGAATGCTTTTGAATGGCATTCAAAGTTGGAGAATTTTAATTAAATGTGGCTTTGGACTTGCAACAATTCCATTGAATATTTAAGATCTCTTTTCTAAAACTACTGTTTTCAACCTTTTCCTTTCTGTATACAAGTATTTCCTCTGTTGAATTTTATTCACTATAAAATCTTGAGCTCCTCTTTCCCCACTTGTCTCTAAAGAGATCACGAGACCCGTCAGCACTTGTCCATACACCTCCCATAACTTAGTTCCCATGCATCTCGCAGCTTTAAAACGCATCAAAATTGGCTTAAATAGTTGCTAATTTCGACCCAATTCTCATAGCCGCCAGTCGGTGGGGAAGTGGAGGAGGGGCAGGTCTGCTTGATGGGGATCAGACCGGTTGAGACATAATAAATCATAGCTGATTTTGGCTTGCCCAATATGTTTGTTTGCTTCCCCAATTTTATTTTTATTTATGCAGCTTCGTTGAGACTGCTCAAGTTCAGCGAGCGCATAAATTTGAGACAATCGAAAGGGAAGGGAGCGCGAAGGGGCTTTTTTGTCTCGATTTTTGGCCAAGCAAATTGAGTGATTTTCGGCTGTGGCAATTTAATCGCCAGATCAATGAAATTAATACCAGATTGGCAGTTAATTTGATGTGGAAATCTCCTCTCAGCCGCGTTGCATCCGCACACATATTTCAATTTGGATGTCACGATGCCGTCAAACATTTGACAAATGACCAAACAAGTTTCGTTCGTTTCGTTGGCCAAGTACTTACTGGCCGAAAGCACGACAACGATGCTAAACATTAGGCAAATGCCTGGCATTATAATTTGTCAAACGCTCTCGACATAAATCCATCAGACGGAATCAATTGAAGAGCAAAAACTAAACGTATTGCATAATAAATTCAGATAAAAAGCTAAGCTGGGTAATAAATAAGGTACGAGTTAGTGGGAATAGGGGGAAATTGGATGGGTCAGGAGACGTACACATGGAGAAAAACAAAGAAAATTCCCTGACTGTATAAGAAAAATTATTTCTAAATTATTTTAGTAGTATAAACATTAGCTTAGCTGTCTTAAAAAATCTTCTTGATATTTTCTTATTTCAGTGTAGCTTCAGGAGAGCATAGCTGGAGAGCCGTGGCAGCTGCTGGCTGTCTTCTAACATAATTACATATTTTTACTGTTGCAGTTGCATCTTCTTTATGCTGCCTGTCTGGTCGCTCTCCCCCTCTGATTTTCCCCCCTCCGCGCTGCTGCTTGTGTGGCATGTTAAGCAGCTGCCCAGAAAGTGGCAAAAAGAAAATATATAATAACGTAAAGAAAACAAAACAAAAGAAGCGCCGCGCCGCACATGCGCAGTTTCACATCCGCATGGCATTCCAGCCTCCCCGCCGGCTGCATTCCCCCATTCCCGCCTCCAGCAGCCAACAATTGCTTCATTTTGAGGCAAATGAAAAGCAATTTTTATGCCACAATTATCCGCCGATGCCGGAGGAGGAGCGAGCAGAGGAACGCGAAGTGAGCCAAGTGCCAGCCTCCAGTTCGTTTCCTGAGTCTTTTGTTTAGCATACGACACAAAAAGTGTTCTAGAAGAGCCAGAGGAAAGTGTTGCGACTTGCATACAGATTTCTGGAAGGAAAACTCAAAAGGCACAGGTGTTTTCTAGGGAAGAATGTAATATACTTTTTGGTATCACAAAACCTCTATTAAAAATGTGAAGCTCATGGCGATTAAATCAACCCGTCAAGTAAGAAATTCTTTTTGTTTCGGATTAACTTTCACAGTCGGTGCCGAAAAATATTTTCAATAAAACAATTGAATAAATGCCTCGCTTATTTGGTAATATATTTTATTGAGCAACCGACTTGTTATTAGCATTGACTGGTTCTAACAGCCCGCTGACTGTTGTTCTGCCACTCGGGACATAAGTAATGTCTATATAAATATATATATCGCATCATTTGGCTCGCTGGCTCGACTCTTGACATTTTGAGACGATTATCGAAACACGTTTTGATCGCGTCTCTGAAATATTCTAATATTCGGCATGGGCGTTCTCCCTATTTTGTGATCACTTGGGGCGCCATAAAATGTCAAGGTTGCATGTGCCACAAAGACAGGCTCTTGTTTTTTATTCAGCCTGCCTCGGCAAATATCCATTTGTGATTTCGCAACTGCCTATGTAAGTGGCGAGAATTTCCAATTATATATTTGTATGTATGTGTACGTATGATTGAAGCAATAGAAGATGCGCCATCATAAGGCCCAAATGGATCTCTCGACTCTGTTCGGCCAGTCATCGCCCCGAAGAAGTGGTAGAAGAAAATGGTCAGGAGGAGGGAAAGAGCCAGGGCCCGAGCCGGCAGAGTGAAACAAATCTTTCACACGTTCAAAGCTCTTTCGAGGGGAGCGCTGCCCTGGCCATTGAAATTGTTTATTGAAATAGATGATGAATGATTGAAAGTAACTATTAGTTGCCAGCAGTTGCCTCTCCGGCTGCTCCGGCTGCTGCTGTTGTTATTATTGAATTTGCTGTCGGAAGCAATTTACAAATTGTTTTGCCAGACAGCAAGCATTTTCTGCTTGATTTTTTCACCTTTTCTCTGTCTGAGCTTCGCTTAGATATGTTCTATAAATTTCTTCTGGTTTTTCATTGTGTTTTACGAAGTGGTAAAACAGGATTGAAAATGTACGCTAATTGATAATTAAATACAAGAGATGTACCCAGAAAATAAGCTTACTTTAAATACTCTACCAAGTTCTTCTTGAATTAATCTCTTATGTTGCTTTTAATGTTAAATAATTATTCAATATCTTTTAAGGAGAGCAGGAAGTGAAATTGCAACATTATTTGTAGTTAATGCATAATAGATACGAAACATGTGTTCAGAGAAAGCTATGAGCAGAGAGATCTATTTAAATAAATTAGTAATTATAAACATTTAAGCTGCTCGAAGGCGTTTTCTGTGCAAAGTGATAAGTGAGTGATTAACTCTCACGAATTAATAAAACGCCTGCACCTTCGTCTGAGCCTTCGCCTGCTGCTGGGAATCGAAGCGTGGACAGCACTTAATCTCGTTTTACACTCCAATTGTTGGGCCACGGAAATGGACTCACTCCACACACCCACTGCTTTTCCCTCATTTTCACTCTCAAACACAGAAAAAGTTGATCGAACCTTGAAAAATGCGTACTTAAACTATGACGATTGCCCATCGAAATTGTGAGTTCAAGAAAACAACAAAGCCCAGAAACTCCTTAAAACTTTAAGGTTATCACTACAAAACAACAACGAAAGGTAGGAAAAAAAAACAATAACTAATCACCACTACCACAGCCAAAAAGGGGCAACGATCAAAGCGCAATAAAGGAGAATACAAAAGGCGCGCAAAAATGTAAAGAGGAGACCGATGTAAGCAAGGGAGAACAGTTATAGTGCACACTGTAAAAAAACAAAAATAAAACTATCAATTGCATAATTTTTTATTTTAATTAAATGTTTATAATATACCGTGAAATAAATTCATATTTTCATTGACACCTTAGCTAAACATTGAAACTAAACATGTACTAGTTAGAAAATAAGTCTAGTCAATGCAGTCACACTTTTAATACTTTTTCTCTCTGTGTAATTGTGGGCTTTGAAGCTAAGGGCATCTACCAGCAAGCAGCCGTCTCGACGTCAAAGTCGAAGCCCGGCAACGAAGCTCTTTTATGAAGTAATTAAAGCGCATGAATTGGCCAATTGTCCAAAAGTCGGCATCCGAGGCGTCGTCGTACAGCAGGTTGATGTGAATTAATTACTGACCCCAAAGCGCTGGCAATTTTCCAGGTGCTAGATGCCGTTAAAAGGCTTCACCGGCCAAGAGCCTGGGCTCCAGCTCCAGCTCCATCTCAAGCTACTGTTCAGCGCCTGAAGATGCATAGATAAGCGGCCCAAGATGGAGCAGGATTCTTAGCCGGCGACGCGACGGGTGACGGCGAGAGAAATGGCCGGCCATCCAGGTTCTTATGAACGGTTCTTTTGGGGCATAGATTAACCCAAATTAGAGATAAGTGCGATAGAAGGCTTTTAATGCAGATTACCGATAGCAAATGGCGAGGTCAACAGCGAGATTGAAATAATTTGAGGGTAAAATGTACCGAAAAATAATTTCTACAGTAAAAACCATGATTTATGCATAATATAAATAAATATGTTTAAAGTGAATTTATTTTACATCACCAACAATTAAAGTTAAATGATTGACAATTTTAAAAATTACTCTATTTATATATTAATAGATCCAAGATCCAACATTTTAATAGACTGAACTCCATCGTTAAAGTTTAAAAGAAATAACCTCAAGATCGTCAAAGCATGTAAAAAGACCAAAAGATTTCAACATTTTAAAGTCTTCAGAGTGAACAAAAAAATTTTAATTTAAGCATCAGTGCCAAGGCCTCGCTGCAGCACTTAATTTTCAGATTTCCAGAGCAGAGCAAAGTTATAAAAAGTCTTTCCTGTGGCAGTGATTGAGCAAGGTGGAGTAGTTAAAAATACTTTTCTCTTTGTCAGCTAACTGCTATCAAACGAGCATCGAAGTGTGCATCAAAACAACTTCCGCAAGTGGTTAACACCTTTCGAAAAATGTACAAAAAAAGAAGGCAGAAACCTGAACATTTCAAAGCCATTTTCAGATGCAGTCGACCCGATCGCACCATTCTCAAGTGCTTCCAGTTTTGTGCTGAATATGGGATATCTGGACAGTTGCATCTCTCGGACGTCAAAAGTAAGCGGAAGAAGCAAGAGCTTTTAATGCTGTCCGATAATAATTATAATAAATCAAAGGAGGGTGAGGTGTGTATAAAAATGCAGTGAAATTGAAAGTCCAAACAAAAGCGATGACAAAGCGCATTCAATCATTCGGAAAAGGGGAGGGGCGCAACGACAGTTATCAATAGTGGAGTTGTGGCCATGCGGAAGTCGCAACATAAGGAAGCTCCCCCCATGTCTAATGAAAATCAACGATGAAATATCAAAAGTCCATAAAACTCAATTAACATTTATGCCCGATGACAATTTTTGATTTGTTTATGGCCGAGCGGGGACTCCGTCTGCATCCCCTTCCGTATTCTTTTTTAACTTTTTCACTTGCAATTCAACTGTGGATTTATGAAGTGATTTGTGTACGGTGTGTGAGCGTGGGTGTGTTGTGCCACTGAGTGTTTTTTATTAGCCACTTGGCATTTTATAAGCAATTATCAAGTTTTTTAATGTCGACTGCCTTTGGCGTTGTGATAGGTGACAGCAGGCAAGGTTCTTCCACAGCTCTGATATAATTAATGCAAGATTAGGAATTCTGAAATCACTCTCTAAAGATGGTTACCTGCTGTGATATTTGCATCTTATAGCCTTTGTGAAAGATGATACTTGGTTATCAAGTTCTAAATTATTTATTAATAATAACATAACAATCTGTTTTATGTGGAAATTGTACATTTTATTTATCTTAGTGGTCTTTAGTTAAGAAATAATCACTAGACTTTATAAATCTATGGTTTATAGCTTTATAAACTAAAGATAAAGCTATAGAAACTCTTTAAACCTCCTCAGTATATCTTATTTTTGTAATTAAACATTTATTTTTCAACTAATAATAATTACACTTCTCCTCTGATATTTATTCGCAAGAAAAAGTTATTTTTGTAAATCTCCCGCTGCCAATTATAATTTATAAACTTTTGTTTGCATTTCCCAAGACCGGCAACGCCTTTATTTATTAACTCCCGTCTCTTTTGGCTTATTTTTTTCTCAGTTTTATTTTTGACTTAAGTGAACCAGATGCCGGGGCTGCAGCACAAGCCAAATCACGACACTATCAATTAGAGACACCCAACAAGACAATTGTTTAAATGTTTCACAGAGAAAAATAACAAAACTAAGTCTGTCTCGGCGCTTGTAACTCGTTAGCGGGGCGTGTCCCTCTCGTTTATCATTTGAAGCTGGCGTTTTGCAATAAACAAAACCGAAAGAAAAGCCCCGAAAAAATAGTTTTGTTTTGCGGTGCCTTGAGAGCCGTGTATTACAAGCAGAAATAGAAACTGAAATTGCTCCAATTTGTTTGGGAACTTTTGTCGAAACTTTTAATTATGCAAGTGGACAACACCCACCGAGAGCGGTTTTCTATGCAGATGGATAATTTGCATGAAATTAGCTGCGATGGGGAGTCATAAAAGAGCGACCCTGCCCCCGTCTCTCCCTGAGAGACTAGGAAGGTTAGTCGGCAACTTTTATGGGGCTTCCCAGCCAAATACGGAAATTATTGTTTGTCACACTGACTTAATTCCGCGCTGCCCACTTGACCAACTAAGATCTGGGAAGCGAGAGGAGGGGCTGGGGCGGTGGCGGAGGAGGAGGCCTAGGAATAAAAAGCGGTCTTTGCAAGAGGCAGAGACCTAGACGGTGACCAGTATCTTGCGATGCCCTCAAAACAGTTTCTGCAGAGGCAGTCAAGTGTACTTGTCTACCCTCGGACCCTCCTCCTTGGCCACACAGGAAAGAATACTCCCCGAGTTTATATTCTCCATCGTAATCCTCATATTTTGTACTTGAATCATTCGATTTCTGGCGCAGCTGGATTTTGCTGCAGTGTAGCTTATAGATTCCACATGTTGGTAGGTGCAACCAGTGGCAGAAACGACAACGCGACAGCAGCGGAGACACAATGCCACTTGCCGTTGGTTGGCTTCCTGGCCAGAAAGTCCAAACATGTCATGGACTTGCTCCGTCTCCGAGTCTCCCTCCGTCTCCGATTCTCCGACTGACTGCCTTTCCCAAAGACGCTTTGCGGTTTCAGCTCTGCGTAAAGACGGAAAGTGTTTTTTTTTTTTTTTCACTGGCTCCTCGCCTTCTTCCTCCCAAGCGCCTTTTGCTGATTTTTTACTTCTCTTTTTTGCAAAAACATGTCAGGGCGACACTTTGACCAAGTTGCAGGTTTCTTTTTTTCTGTTTTATAGACAACAACTTGCAACTCGTCGTCGACAGCCGCAGCAGCAACAACTCAATGCCAAAAGTGCAATGAAGAGTAAAGTCAGGGTTAGTTCGGGCACAGGTGAGGAGGCACTCAGGTACTCGACTACAGGTAGACTTTGCTTAGTTGTCAATGTGAAAAGCTCAATCGGGTTCAAGTCGAGTTAAAAGAACAAGAAACAGGAGGAAGTTTAACTTTTGTGTTGGCTTGAAACTTGGTTGGGAAATTGTATTTACATCTGTGAGGACTTTGCAAAAACTTTAAGTGAAATTAGCTAACAATTTTTGTATATTTTATAAAGTGTGATTTAGTAAGAATATATATTGTGTAACTTGTCAACAAGAATAATCATTTCAGGCATCAAAGTAGAGGTTACAAGCAAAATCCATTTAAAACGGCTGACTTTAACGAGTGATTTCATTATCTGAGTCATTTTTGCTTGGTATTCATAAACGTTATTCTATTTGAAAGTCGAAATTATAAAATATTTTCCTGTTCACCTTTGCTGACATTTATTTAAAAGCGTCAGACAGCTAGAAAATGGATTTAAAAGTGAGCAAATATAAATTTTTTAATGAGACAATAAGAGGATTTACCAGTCGCTTCTAGATTATTACTTAAGATAATCAATAATCTGTCGAACGATAAATGTTCGTGTTTAAATTAATGTCTGCCCAAGCTGCTTTCATCTGGAAACCCTTTAATTAAACCAAGTTCGGCAGCAAAAAAAGTAAATATTTGCATAAAACTTATGGCCAAAATGTGTGCCACAAGCCTATCCCCAAAGATTTAAAGATTCTTGGGCAGGAGTTCATGGCGTGACTATTAGGCAATCTAAATACACATTCAGCCATTTCGATTCGGTTTGGATGGGGGGATTCGCATAGATCAGCCGTCATTACACACACGCAACGCCTCTCAAACTGTAAATGTTACTTGCTTAAAGACCCAGCAGCAGCACACACACACACAACATGGCAGAAATAAACAAAAATAATTACAAACAAACAAAACGGTTACCGGCTCTGCGGAAAAGCGGGTCAAAAAGCAGTTGCAAATGTTAAAGTGATTAGCACAAAGGCAGCAGGCCCGCGGGGGGATCGTCGAGCGGGGCAATTAGCCAAACAAACCGAGGCTTAAGCTCAGAGAACTGCCAAAAAAGATGATCATCATCAATGGATGATGCGGCTGGATGATGGGCAGCCCATGGATATCTATAGATAGACGGGCTGCTTTCTAGGCTAATAGCACACGAAGGCCCAGGGCGAAAAAATGTACCGAGTTCGGGCGAAGAGTGTTCGATGTTTATGCAAATCACCACCTGGGCTGCGGTCACCGGGTGATGATTTGACAAATTCCGATTGGACCCAATAAAATAATAGAAGGAATTACAACTTATTCCCCCGGTAGCTGCTGGCCGGCCAGCTGACCAGGCCATGACAATGCGATGCTATCGAAATGGGAAAAACGGCAGAGAAAAGACCGGGGGACCAGAGACCAGAAAAAGCATCACGAATGGAGCGGAAATTCCATGGAAAAGCTGAAAACTAAATCTTTTGATCCAGCCCAACCCCTTCTTGGCTAAATCAAGCCTAATCGAATGGGCCAAATCTATTGTTGCTTGCAAAAAAAAAAGCAGAGCTCGTAGTAACAACAGCAGCGGCAAAATGTTTCTTTTTTTTGGTATTCAGAGGCAGCCTTTAATGGTTAAGCAGTTTCAGTTTCCTGTAAAAAATTTGTACAAGAAAAATATTTTGTTGTTAAGCAAAAATAGATCTGGCCAACTCTCATCCAGCGGCCAGCCAACAACAACGAGCAACAACCAACAACCGCCGAGCAACAACGAATATCCAACATCCATGGCCAATGCCAAAAGGAATGTAAAGTGAGAGGGGGCTGAAACCGTAGCTGGACATGAACCTGAAGCTGAGCTCCGAACCGTTAAAAGCGTAACAACAAGTGCTGGCCACAATTTATTGGCCAAGCGTGTTGAAAAGCCAAAGCACGAGCCACGGTTTCAGTCGCAGACGAGACGACAACGTCGTCAATGAGTGTCCTCCCTCTAACCCTCCAGTGTCCAGTGTCTCCATCTCTCCATCTCTCTTTCTCCCCGGCCAATGAATGGAATTTAGCTGAACTTTGTTAACCTTTTCAGCTAGCCAGGAAGCCAATTGCCAATTTCTTCCAGATACCCTAACTTTTTCAAAAACCTAAGAACTTTTGTTTAACATTTAGTGAAGAAAAGGATTTAAACTTTCTGCCTAAAAATATATGTAGAAATTAAATAGAATTGTAAGAAGAATTTAAAAGAAGAACTGATCCTACCATTCTTCCCAGGACAACTGATCCTTTCAGCTCTTAGCTCTCAGAAGTATATCCCTGCTATAGTTAAAATAATACATTATAGGGTATTCAAACTTCCTTTTTCGCTAGATTCCACCTTCGTCTTTCGCTTTACTTGCTATCAACATTAACATTTATCAACTGCTACAGTTTTTTCGCCAGCCCCTCCCTGATCTCCACCGTTCTCCAGCCATTTTACCTGGGCGCAAACTTGTGCTAATGATAATGATGATACTGGACACGGAATACACCAAGTGAGAGGTAGAGAGGGCAGAGGGATGCACTCTTCTGGAAGTTGTTTACCAAGTTGCCAAATGGCCAATTCGCTTAGCTAATTCATATTGGCAGGCCGTTTGTCTTTATCGCCGGCTGCCATCGCAGACGGAAATTTATTGATAGCCAGTGAAAGGCTTGGGAAAACTAAAGTAGAGTTAAGCCAAAGTGAGCCCAGGCCTGCAATTGAAGCATTATAATTCACTTCATTAATAATTTATTCTGACCCACATTTCTACACAAAATCAACTCGGGCAGATCAACCGCAAAAAAATAAAACGTTAAATGAGATTTTTCTCAAGAATTTCATTCGATTTTTCAGGGTACCCTTCAACAGGAGGGTTTTTGAAATATATCTTAATAAGTTTTTCCAAATACTTTCCAAGATTCATCCGTTTAATATTGTATTTATTTTTTAAATAAATCGGTTAATGTGCTTAGAGTATTTTTTGCCAGGGTATCCCCATCTTCGAACAACCCCGGGTTACCTTTCTTTTTGTGGTTTTTTTTGCAATAATTAAAGCTCATCTTCGGAAACCGTTTTGTGACTAATTTAACCAATAATAAAGCGTGTTCTTTGGTGATTAGAAGTTGCCCAAAACACCGAAAAAAGAACCCCCGAAAAGAAATGATCGCTTAAAACAACTGGCGACGGAGGCAGATGGAAAGCGGGCCACAGATTTAACGCTCATTACGCGCACGGCCTGACGTGACCGTCGGCGGTGACGACGCCAGTTTCGTGGGCAGCAGCCAGTGCCTTGGCCTGGGCCTCCGGCTGCCTCACTTGCCCCAAACGAGGGAAATTGAGATCCATTTTATGAGTGGAAAATTCTTTACAATGTTTTGGCTATTAGTTAGAATGTTTCTTATATCGCTCCGCGAGTGTGTGTGTCTGCCTGCTGCGGGGGAAGCTCAACAAATTGAGGCTACTGTTGCACACGATACCGCCATCGAGGAGACTTTGCCACTTCTCTCCTCACAAAGAACAATCTGTCGGCGGCGCGGCTGAGTTCTTGGCGTTCTTTTCTATTTTTTCTTATTTTTTTCGGGACCCTAATGAGGCTCGGCTATTGAGTTATGATCGTACAATTTGCCGGAGATACTTAAGGTACTTGGCGGACCACCCAGGCTATGGCTTTTGCCACTCATCATCAGGCCGCACAGCTATAAATCTCCCTGGGGAATGTGGCGGAGGAGTGCTCTGTGGCAGCGTTCGTTCCTGTCAAGGCGGTGGATTCGAAAATTGCTGGGCCACAGGTGAAGGCATTCGGCTTTACCTTATGACCCATAGAAACCCTCTAATTCTCATATTAAATTTGTTATTTAAAATCATCAAATTAAAAGTATAAAAATTGTTAATGGAACCATATAATTTTACAATAATGTTAGGTCTATTTTAAGACAGCTCTAAATTTTATTTGAATAAAATTTATTCTACTTTTATAAATTATATACATCAAAGGCTGAAATAAACTATTTTTGTAGTTCTTAGAACCATTCTTTGGCCTCTTTTAAAAGTTCCGATTGTCAGCATTACTATATTTAGTGGTACCCTCCTCTTTCCACATGCTCACACACTGCTGACACACTTTACATTGATTTACCTTCGTTGAGAGCTGAGAGAAATGCCTGCGAGCGGTTTCCATGGAATTGGGATTGGGCCTTGTTTGGGCCACGTTCACTTTGGCCCGAAGCGTGCCACTTGCTGGGGGCACAAAGGCTGCACGAATTTCGGCGGCTCTAAGAGTTGCAATTGCAACCGAAGCGAACGGTAACGCCCCATTGTCCATAGATTGTTATAAGAAAAATGTTAAACTTATAGGTAAAAATAACGCGACTCACGCGCTTTTGGCTAAGTCACCTGTTGCCCGGCACAAGAAAAAAGTACTTCTGGCTTTAATTCTTATTAGGTTTGATTTTTCTAAAAACAAAAGCAAGAATATTTTTATATCAAAAAAATGAATGTAAACTATCAACAAGATTTTTAAAAATTTAAGTACATTTTTACCTAAGTCCAGTTAATTGTATTATTTTTAGAGTGTACAACAACTAAATACAAAATATATGTGGCACAACGAGTGCCGTTTGCCTCAGGAGTTTTCCTCCGTCGAATTGCCCAACGCACCAAAAAAAGTGGAGCAGGCGACACAAAAATATATATTTAGTGGCTCCGGCGGCTGAGCCTAATCTTTTCTGGCCACAGATCTGGCCAGCAACTTATATGCATCTCCATGTCTGTGGGGTCTTTTATGCAAATCGCCTGACACTCTAGAGCTGCACTTGCCGTCATGTCTTGGTGTGTGAGTCAATAGACATAAATTTGGCTGAGTGTAAGCGGGGGGAGTGTGTGGGGAGAGGTGACGACTTGAGGTGCGTTGATGATGTAGTGTCAGTAAAGACAGTGGGCTTTTAACTGTTAAATTCAACAGATATGAGCCTTAAGTATATATATAAGAAATTATATTACAGATAAATAATAAACAAAATAATAGAATTATTCAGAAAAATATTTAAAAATTCCTATTATTCAAATATTTAAACACTAGGTTTTTTTATATTTTCCTACACTCTTTAATCTTTCTTACCACTGTGCCCCTTGGTCAGCCAAAGTTGCGTGTGTTTCTGTTGACTTTGTGTTGCGTGTTGCAAAATCTTTTGGCCAAATGAGTCAGTCGCCAGTCAGTTTTGTTTGCTTTGCTCTCGTCCCCCTGCACGCGGGACTGCCCTCCTGTGGATCGGCGTCTTCTTTTGCATAAGTGGCGCATGCGCAATATTGACAGCTAATTGTACACAGATGGCATCAAATTTGCTCTTGCAAGCGGATCTCTCTCCTCGTTGTCCATTTCCACGGGGGAAATCTAACACGCACCGAGGAATTTTAAATTAGAATTGCCTGGCCGGGAAAGAGATAGAGGCATACGTAACAAGATTTCCATGTTGGCAGACTTTTTATCCATTTTCCCCGCTCTCTTAGCAGCACAAACGCCCACTGTTGTCGGCTTGGTCAAATCAGCAGCCAGTTTTTCACTAGCATCAACATGTTATCTATGCTCTTTGGCAGAGTATTACGCTTTTTGTTAGATATGTGTGACAATTTCGTTAGATTTATATGGGTCTTTTATTGGTCTGTAGGTTACTATTATTGAAGCAATCGAATTCTACCTTCGACCATCTTAAAATGATTTTCAGATCAGAAACATAAGAAGCTATACGTTATTTTCAAGAATAAATAAATTAACAAACAGGAATAAATATAGCAATCTGCTCACAATTGTATTTTCAAGTTCAATATCCCATTTAATTTAAGAAATACCTTGCAAATATAATTTGTCACTGTTCTAAGCGTATTTGAACTTCGGCTTTTCAAAGCTAACCAGATTCCTAGTGGCTTTTTTCGCTACTAATTTTGCGCTTGAGTAAATTGCTCTGATCGTTTCCTTTCGCACCGAGCCCCTCTCGAGCGCCTCCCCTGCTGATTAGATTTTGTGAAAGGCGCTGCCGCTCTGCTTTTGCTGCTGCTGCTGCTGCTGCCATTGCTGCCACTGCACCAAATTTGCCAAAAAAGGGAGCGCACCACATGCTGGGCGGCTGGCTGGGAAATGGCGGGGGAAAAAGTCCAAGCTGATCCGTGGGAGAGTGGAAATGCATGATGGGATGGGATGCTACGCTGCTGCAAGACCCCCCAGGGAGGGGCTGGAGCATGCCTTACGTGTGCGTTCTCCATGGCATGCTTAACCATGGCGGCGGCTTTCCTCCCACTTTTCCACCTCCCAAGCCCCTCCCAATTTTCCACCCCTTTTCCAGCGATTTTCCCCGGCATGCTAACGGTAAGCGTGACGCATTTTTTCTTTTTTTTTTTTTGTGTGCTCTGTCTCTCGTTTGCTCTTGTTGCCTGTGTGTTTCGTTGGCTAACATGTCGCATCATTAACCCATGCTGGCCGTTATTATTCCACTGGCTTATTTAGCCCCGAATTGCGCACACAAAACTTATGCAAGGCACCGCTAAAACGAAAATCGTTTACATTTCGAATCGAAATTGGCTGCAACGGTCACTGCCCCATTGTTGTTACGATTTTCGCTATACTACGTACTTCAGCAGCTTTCCGTTTGATCCCCTTTTCCCCCCTCTGCAGCTAGGGCGTTGGTCTGGCCCGCTCTGCTCCGATCTGTCCAATTACTAGCCTGAGTTTAAGTTAGTTGTGCTGTAGTTGGGCCGACTTACATAACCCAATAACCGCGTACAGGGCGATTTGAATAGCTTACCTGAAATGAGAGTAAAGGGGAGTTGGGAGTTAGTTACGTTTATCTGGAAAATACTTGTAGTTTATGGTTCGTATATAGATAGTATAAATATACTAATTTAGGAAATACTAAAAAACAAAATAAGTTTTTTAATTATAAATATAAGCACCTTAAGACCAGTTAAAAAATACCTCAATATATTTTTCTTAAGATTTATCTAACATCACTTTAAATTATGTCCCAGAAACCGAGAAATTCTAATGCGTTGACTGCCGTTACCTTCACCGATGCCCTAGAGCCTTTCGACTCCCAGTCACCTTCGGTCCCGCCTTCTACGCCCACCCCCAGTGATCTAAGCCACCCATCCCCCCAGCTGCCAGCGCGCTCCTTTTCCCCCAGAAATGATTGCAGCCATATCCAATACGCCCCGTTTTCATGCCTCGAACATTGTGACAGTTATGATCGGCGAGAAACATGTGAGCAGTGGGTGGTGGTGGTGGTGGGAATAGGGGGCGGGAAAGGTCGAACGGTCAGCGCATAAACTGACCAACTTTACGAGTGTGTGAGGAGGAGCGCCCACGGGCGATGGGCATAAATTTTTCGGTGGTCTTAGCCGGAGATAAGTAACGCCCACAAGGAGGTCTGTCTTTCTCCCGCCGCCCTCACTCCTTCTCCACCCGTTCAGGTCCTCGGGTTCTGCCTGTGAATTGTCCGTGCTAAATTGTTAATAAACTAGCGCCTAACAAGCAACAGTTAGGAGAACTGCGAACAACAGTTTACAATTAGACTTTCAACTATTGCCGCCATCTCTGGTGCAGATCTCCAGCTATTTACCTCCCTCTGCCCTGTCTCGATCTCTACACTGAGAAAAGGACATTTGGAAAGGAATTCTTATAATGCAAGCAGCTCGAAATAGGAAAAAGCCTAAGCCTTTCAAATATATTTCTTTAAAAATATAAAATTTTGTTTTTAATACTTTTTCTGTAAGTGTATGTCTCAGTGTGTGTGGAGGCGTGCTGGCTGACGGTGTGGTTCACTCACAGAACACCCTCTAATGCCACCCCTTTCCCACTTACACTCCGCCTCCCTGCCACCAGCTGTTAGCCATGGCCTGACAAGTGGGCGTGGGCAACGCTTCCGCTTCCCCGAAAAAAGTGCACACGAAAAAAAAAAAATGAAAAAGCTAACAACAACAATAGCTGCATCCACCGTAAGGTCTAGAGCATTAATTGCAAGTTAAAAGATCCAAAGTCAGAGCAAAGTTAACAGTTAAAAGCAGAAGCAGAGTCAGCGGCTGAGAAGCGCAATTCTCAGGCGCTTCAACTGGAGATTCACTCAGATAACCATCTGCAGCACATAGTGAAGGCCTCGTGAGAGGAGTTATAAATATTAGATATACTTGGGAGAAAAACTTAAGCTTTTGTTTATGTAAATTATTTAAAATATAAGCTTCTTGAGCAACCTAAATTAAGATTTTTAATTTCAATCAAAGAAAGTGCTTACAATCATAGAAAAATATTTATAAATTGTAGAACTATCTATATGTTCTAAAAAGAATAATTATATAAACTTTTTTGAATTAAATTAAGACTCTTATTGTCTTATTTATTTTGAAATAAAATAACAGTTTCGAGTCGTGTCACGGACTCATCTCCAGCGCACTTGGAGTGGCTGCCAGCAGTGTGTCAAACCCAAAGTCGAGGCAAATGTGGAATTAGAATGTGTGTTTGGAATGCTCTCCTCTTTCAGCCCCCTGCCCTCTGCAACTTACACGCTACAATTTTCATGTTCCATGTGCTGCCGCTGCCGCTGCTGCTGCTGCTGCTGCCAAGCTGGTCACAATTCCAACTCCAGCCTTAGCTCCGGTCGCCGTCCCAATCCCGATCCCAAGTCCCAGCCTCCGAGTTGGACGGCGGCAGGAGTTTGGCTATGGCTAGAGCCAAGCCTGACTGGGCTCTGTTGGTTCTGTTGGCAATTGTACAATAATTATAGACTTTGAATTGTGTTTAACACGCAACGTCGACGTTTTGCCAGCCAGCGTTCAGCGTTCAGTGTTCGGAGTTCGGCATCCAACGGATACGGCTTTCACGTTCTCAACTCAGCCAAACTCAACTTGGCTCGATTCCGATTCCTTGGCCCGGCCTGCGATTGCATTGGGAATTTATTTGCGGCAGAGGTCAAATATTTGATTATCGCGAACACTCGCAGCGCAGCCCCAAAAACCGAAGCCGGCGAGGCGAGTGTGAAAAATTTGATGGGAAATTATGGTGCAACAATTGTGGCAAAGCCTTCCAAAGCCGTTTAATGGCAATTTATTAGCGCAAAGTAAAAGGTTTTCTTTCTGGATTCTGGGTATTCTTTTTTTTTTTTTTTTTTTTTAGAGTCCGGCACTTGGGTAAGTCTGCAAATTATTGCCACTTGGCAGCGGCAGCAGGAGCAGCGATCGAGCTGCAGTCGGAGCAGTCAAAGCATCCATCCAGCTGGGGATCGAAGTCAATTTGCCTGGGATGGGTGACTGTCATTGGGGGAAAATGCCCACAAACGAATGCTGGAGACTCTAACTCACTAACTTAATTTATTTTTTGCTTAAACACATAATATTTTTATGGAAGAACATCATTAAATTATGATTAAAATATCTTTCCAAAATTGTTTACTTAAAAAGCTGAAGTAAAAATTAACTATAACTTTTTTTAGAGATCATTACTAAATAATGATTCATTAAATCCTGTAACTTATTTTTGAAAGGGCTTTAAGCATGCGGAATGACTTTTTGTCCACCCAAAAACTATAGCTTGGGAAAGGCAATCAGACTTCTTGCATCAGCTGGTGAGAGTATGGAAGTCAAAACAGCTCTTGCTGTCTGCCTGTCAATAAAATAAATAATAATGCTGCATAAATATTCCTAGCGCTTTGGGAATGGTTTGTTATTTGTTGACTGGTAGAAGGACAAAGGGAGGGCGCCGGAATATTCGGGATAATAATGTTATTCCATGACTCTGTCCAGAATGAAAGGGTGCAACTGACGGTCCCACAAACAAACACAAATGGTAGAAAGAAAGAGAAATAAATGAGGCACCGTTTGTTTCTACAGTCATTGCAGCAGCCATTTGTTGTTGCCTTCCACGTTGTTGTTGCAACGTTTTGGCACTATTAACCTACTCCGAGAAATAACACCACGAACGATGAGGATGGGATGACGCTGTTGCTGATGCAGATGTTGGATGCTGAGCACTGAGCACTGAGCATTGAGCTCTGAATGCTGAATGCTGACAATGGCCGTGAGTCCGGGGCGAGGAAAGGTAGGGTAGGGAAAGGAAAGGAGACAGTCACAAATCAGTCGGCACATAACTGTAAATGACCCCTAATAATATAAATTAAACGCTGGCTCAGCAGCTAATTGCCAGAAGAGAGATACCCCGAAAAAGAGGCACTAAAAATTCCCTAAGCTCTTCATGTTTTATGGGTTCCGCCTTAGCGCACTTGGCACGCCATTAATGTTGTCAACCCGAAAGTGGAGGCAACACTTTGATTTCATTCCACCTCATGGCATATATATCTCTGGCCCCATATTGTCTGTGCAAGAGGATGGCCCCAACAATTGGGGGAGGGGGCAGCGAGGGGTGGGGCCTGTCAAATCGAGGTGCTAAACGCGCTGACCTTCACAGATCTGGTTTCAACCCAGCCAACTAAAGCCCAACTCGTTTTTGTCCGCAATAGTAAATGGATTTCTTTTGCATATGAAAGGCCAGTTTTTGTCTGATTATTTTTTTTGTTCATTTGTTATTTGTTCATCTCGGCGTCGCGACGTTCCTCCCATCTTTTTGTTCATCTTACACCAATCGTATGTTTAACGATCTCTTAGCACACGAAAAACAACAGAAACAGAAATATTCTACAATCAATTCTGT
This sequence comes from Drosophila ogumai, assembly GCA_018904815.1. NCBI lineage: Eukaryota > Metazoa > Arthropoda > Insecta > Diptera > Drosophilidae > Drosophila > Drosophila ogumai. Next base: position 133,266 of record JAEIIJ010017967.1, on the reverse strand, counting down.
TTGTTTGATCTTGCTTCTGCTGCTAATAAATGGTTTTCGGTTTCCTTATTCTAAATGTCATAATATTTAAATATTTTCGTTGTCACTATTGTTCGTCTTGGGGGGCAAGTTCAAAGAGTTTTTTTCAAGGTTATGGGGTGGTGGCACTCAATTGTGTCACCAGTGAATGATGTTCGTTTTCGCTTTTATATTTATGGGTTATAGAAATCGAAGTTAAAATGAATAGCCAACAAGTTTTCGACTTTTTAAATTGATCTTTTAATTTATATTGGTTTCTATGAAGATATAAGATTATTTACTAGTAATATTTACACTTATAATAGAAAGCAAGTTTGACACAATATTTAAGAAAGTAAAGTGCAATTGATATATTTATTAATTTTAAGGACAATTGTATACAGAATTCATGAACTATTTCTTTAATTAAATACAACCATTGAACATTTGACAGTCATTTAACCAGACAATACACATTCCAGGTCATTAAGTCTTTAATTCATAATTGCCAGCACTGTAATAAATGACAATCATTTCATTTAGCTATCTCATCTATCTGTATATCTTGAATAGCCGAAATATTTCAGACTAACCTTCGTCACCTCCAAGTGTCGCCCAACCCCAAAACAATAAACACTAAAATACCAAGTAATAAACAGTGAGAAACAAACCCGCAAACGCCTTTGCCTAACGGCATATTACGCCAACTTCTTGGCTTAGACAAACGCACACAGTCAGTCAGGCATTCGGCCAGGCAGAGCGAGTCAGTTAGTCACTGAACTCGAGTCAACGCCAGCACAGCACAGCACACACTCTTGTTTACTTTTGATTATTATTACAACGACGGCAGCGATTTCATAAGCGCCATAAGAGAGCAAACAGAAATGATATAAAATAAAATTGACTTCGCATAGGCAATAAAAATGGCGAGCCGAAACGAATGACTTAGACAACGAACTTGCACCGGCAGCGGCTAAATGATGCAGCAGCGACTTAACAGTTAAACGAAATTTAACGCGCCAGCAACAATATAGCAAAAGCCAGTAACAAAAATCCACTATAAAAAGGAAAATAGAAAAAAAAAAAAACGGACAAAAAGATGTGAAAAAGTTAACAACCATTTGTTCTCACAACATTTTTACGCCAATTCACAAAAACTAAAAAAAAAAATATAGAAAAAAACTAGCCCCAACCACTGGAGGCAGGAAAATGAGTTAGAAGCTGCGACGACTTCCCATTCATGAGCTGCTGCTGCTGGCGCTCGAGGAGCGGAGCGATCCGAACGATTCAAGCTATCCAAACGAGCCGGCGGAGTTGGGGGCTTTTCCGCGGCCCACACACAGAAATGGCAATAGCAAATCCACGAGGCTGGGCCAAAAGCCCCGTGAGCCAGGCTCTGGCGAACGGCAACCGCAGCACTGCCAGTAAGGCCAGTAACCAACAACAAAGTAAATGAAATAAAATTGAATTGTGTGTTTGCAGTGGTAGTTGTTGCAGTTGTTGTTGCTGCAGTAGTTGTTGGTTGTTGCCTGGCTTCACGATGTTGCGGCCGCGCTGACGTTTGAGGCCAAGTTTAAGGTCTTCCTGTTGCCTGTTGGCAGTTCGCAGTTTTGCAGTTGTTGCTGTTGTCTTAACTGTTTTCACTCGACTGTGAGCGTGTGTGCGAGTGTGTGGTGCATGTGGGCCGGCTTGCTCAGCTTCCTGCTGCAACAAGTGGCTACCTTTTGGCATACCCTTACCGCCAAAAAAGGCCATGTGGTTGCTTTGCATTGCACAAATGTCAAACAGCAGGCGATTGACAAATATATGCTATGCGATTAAAGGCTAACAAAGTAATCCAATTGCTGGCACTTAATTTATACAAATTTTAAATAATTTAAAATCTACCAATGGGATTTAAGTTTGAATTATTATATTAAACTTTCTAAATTTGGAAAATAAATCAAATACAAATTACAAGAAAGTTATTTCATTTACTAGTTCTATAAAGAAGTGTTAAAAATTTAATTTAATCATTTAAATATTGGTAAATATCTATCTAAATATATGTTTATATTTCATTTATTACTGACATAGAGTATTTATTAAGCCACTCTTCTTTATATCCAAACGATCTGCCTCATTCTCGTTATCTATTGTTGTTAGTACCGCGATCTGCTATCGCCGAAAAAAAAAAAACACAACAAACAGCAGACAGCAGGGGGAAATTGGGTGGGGAACGATTCCAGTTCATTCCGATGTTCCTCTGCACATTTCCTGCAGCAATCGCTTACCATTGGAATTGCCCACCCACTTTCCAGCCCCCAACCCAACCCCCCATCTACTGCCACCGGATCGCTTGGATCCCCCGCAACGCGAATGCCGCCCATGTGTAGCAGATTTAGTCAAATGTGCTTAACGGTTAAAATGGGTTTGGTTTTTCGGTTAGTTTACACTGAGGGAAAGCTTATAATAAGAAAGAAATTTTATACTATAGAGTTTAAAAGTAAAGGAAGTTTTAATAAATTAAATAAGCATAATTTAGTATACATAAAAATATAAATATAATGTAGAATATTCCCCTGTATAGTGACCCAAAATCTAATGAAAATCTTTTAAAAACACCTTTTTTCTCTCTGTAGCCTCTTTTCTGTATGGCTATATGCTCTGGGCGCTTCTTTTTCTCCTGTTGATTTCTTTTGTTATTTGAAAAATATTGTTATTATTTATTTTTATTTGGGCTTTGTTGTTTTTGGCTTTGGCTGCAACAGCAAAGAGGAGTTGACCCAGGGCCCGGGCAGATTGAAGTTGCAATTTTTCTCCGCTGTTGTAGGTGGCGTATGCTTAATATTATTATAACTGTTGGGGCAAACGTTAGCTGGGTTCTGGATTGCGGATCGCGGATCGCGGTCGCGGGGATCGCTTCACGTTTGCGGTCAGGGACCAACCCAAGTCGATCGATCGACCGACCAGGCCCAAAAAACGGAATGGGGGAAAACCTGACCAATTGTTAGTCGGTTAGTTAGTGAAATGTGGGTGGGTGTGGACGACTATTGGCCAGAAAAGGAGAAGAAAATAAAGGAGGGAGCCGGAGCCCACTAGAAGGCGTTCACTTTAATTAATTTTTCAATTTGGGTCACGGGGTAATCCCTCTGCCCGTCTTCGCCGCTCAATTGACATTTCCCTTGGCTTTCCCATACACAGCTTACATAATTTAATTAAGAAATCATCCAAAAATTATGTAGGAACTGAAGTGAACAGTTTTTAATTACATCGGCGGCGGTAGTGAAAAGCGAAAATCTTAATTAAGGTTCAGGCCGACGACGCGCTACTGCACAAATTTGAAATGCTCCTCAATGTCTATATATATTGCATATGTATATGTGGAAGCCAAGTTGTGAAGATTTTCAACAGCCTTTTCTTTAAGCTTGTCCCGTCACAGTTCGTTAAACTGTAACTTAAGTTAGTTGTAGTTTACACTTTTGCTGTAACACTTTTTCTCCTTTTTTTTTTTTGTCATTTTCGATTACGTGAGTGGCCGCGTGCTAAATAACATTAAACAGCAATTTAATGAGCAACAAATTTATGACTTAGCTGACAACGAAAATACCGAGACGCTTCAACTGAGAAAAAAGCGAAAATTCATCGAAATATTTTACAGCATTTAATGAGGTATCGTTGTTATTATTGAAGCTGATGCCGCCTGCTGTGTCAAATTATATAAAATTAAATAACGACATTTTTTTGTTTTGTTGTTTTTATGACAGCTTGTCATAGGAAGACGGATGTAATGAGTGTGAGTAATGCGAAGAAATCAGTTACGGGCTAAATTTAGATATAAGCTGGAGAAAGTTCAACGAGGAGATCCTTCGAGCGATCAAAAAGGGTGAATGTTTTATTGTTTCCTTATAGCAGTCGCTTCGCATTTAAAAATGAGTAAATTAATTGATACTCTCCCACAAAATCACTCTTCATATAAAATCCATTTAAACGAATCCATTCGCTCACAAATCATTTGATTTAGCCATTAAACAAGTCTCCAAATGCTGAATGGGCAAAGCCAAATTGACTATAAAATCTGTTTCATAAATATTTAAAAGCAGTTCAAAATCTATGGGCAGCTCGGATGAAAGATCTACATATACTTGTTCAAACAAATTCAAACTGGCTGTAATAAATGGCCTGGGGTTAAGCCAAAAGCGGATTGTACTGAAACTAGTTTCCATTCGCTTCTTCAGTCGGGAAACGTGTTTGCTTCGGCTTCGGAAAATAACGTAAAAATACAGATCAGCAGAAAAAAATGATGTAAATTAAAGCTATTGATAGAAATACGTAAATTAAAAATTAGTTAAAACGGCAAATAAGACAAAAATTGGCATCGCTTCTCGTTGGCTTTAACCTTCACATTTTGCATAAGATTAGCCTTTTTTTTTGGAGATTGTTTGACATGGTTGAAGTTGATGGAGATGTTGATGATGATGATGTTTGGCTTAAACCAAAATTATCCTACTTTTCAATAGTGCGAATAGAGTTACGCCATATGAGTGAAAAAATATTGTTTATATTACAAAATTAGCAATGTTTTTATGAAGGTTTTTTGAAGGGGATATTTGTATTACCAAAAGCAAATAAAGCAGGGTATTGCCAAGCTTAAATTTCAAATAAATAACAGCAAGTCCATCTCAATTAATATTCGTAATAGTGCAAATATTGATCAATATTGAATAGTATTACATTTATGCTGGAAATTAAATTAATTACCATTGCGGAATAGATGCAGCGTTGGCTCAAATTACCCTCTAGTTTCCATAAAATAATAATGCAAATATTTTGTGTTTTATGGGATATTAAGTTTCAGATCTTTGTTTTGTCATCACGCGAGGCAGCGATATTAAAATTGATTGGGTCTTCCTAAAATAAATCCACCTATGGCATGCCTAACCTGGCTAAAGCAAACAAGCCAACTTAATAACCGGTCGCCAATAACAGTTAACATTTTGCCCGTGGCAGAAGGGTAGGGAAAAAGAGTTCACATGTGAGTGTAGTCTGCCTCATTACACTTTGACCTTTAGTCGTTACATGGTCGCCGGCACGACAAGTCGACAAGCCGAGCCGAGGATTGAGCAAAGGTTAGCCCCAGAGGCCGCCTGGCTTATCGATTGAGGCGGCCCTGTGTGTCTCCCCTTTCTGTGATTTGTGTTTCGTGTATTTTCCGCATTTCTACTCGTATCTTTTTGCCTAATTAAAGCGACATTGAGATGCGTTTTGTGCGAAAATGCTTGTGCGACTTGACTTTTTGGGGTCTTGGCCCTTTGCAGCACTTTCCAAACTGTCAAGCGCTGGCTTGGCACACTGCTCGTAAATTCCCTTGGCCAAAACCAAAAAATTAGCAAATCTTCTCTTTTTTGGAAAGCCAAAGAAGAAACTTTCTTGGATCTCCGGCATTGGCCATGCGTCGAGCATTCCGAATCTATTTAGATGCGCGCGCGAATTTCTTTAACTGCAGGCCACGTTCAGAATATCTAAGCAGCCGCGCAGCAGACACATCTATGTCGCTGGTTTCCCAGTTGCAGGGCCCGGGCCCGCCAGAATGTGGTTCATTTGGTCACTGGGTTAGAGCCCAGACCCAGAGCAGCAGCACACATCCTCTTTGCTCCCCCACCTGCCCACCGGCCCACCTGCGAAAATTGAAATGGCGTAGAACGCGAGCCGCAAAAGGCAAATAACAAATTGTTTCGCCCCCCACCGCGTCGCTATATCACTCCTCGCTTCGCTGCTGCTGTTGGCATGCAAATTGAGCGCCAGACGCCGCCAACGCAACTTCAGCAGCAAGAGTAGAGACTTCACCAACTTCAGGTAATGTTACCAGCAACAGCAACAACTCCGCCTCCATCCATTGTTGCGGTGCACGGAAAGAAATAAAAATTAAATTTAGAACCGTTTTATTGGCATTTTTATGATTAATTTTTATATCAGCAGAGGCTATGAATATGTGACTTCTGACCTATGTTTTTGTTACGACTATATTGACTTTAATTTAAGTAAACAATTATATATTAGTAATAAGAAATGCATATATAAGGTAAAATTCATTCAATTTAGTTTTTAAAATAATAAAGATAGAGTTGAAATAATATAACAACAGTATACAAGATCTTCTGTTTTAATAACGCAATTTATGCACTCATGAATAATGTAATAAAAATGTACTTTTTAAATGATGCATTTTAAAATCAAAATTAAATATCTTCTTTAGAATTTGAGTGATTTACTTCAAGAGCTTATATTTCACAGAGTTTATAATTTTGAATTTATTTTAAAAACTTCTCCATTTCTCCCTGTGTAGGGCAACGCAATTACAAGCAAACTTCGCTGTCCGCTTTTGGCATCCACCAACAACAACAATAAAGAGAAGAAAAAAAAAACTGGAGATTTTTGCCGGAATTGTCGTTGAGTGGCTGCTGACGCTGTTGTTGTTGCTGCTTCGGAGGCTCCCCTTGAAAAAGGTGAAAGCAAAAGTTATGTTCTATTTGTTTCACTTGAAAAGCAACAATAACGAAACGAAAACCGAACAAAAACTGGAGGAAATACTATGTAATTTTCCAGCCAGAGAGTAAGTCCCAGTCCATAGCCGGGCCGTCGTCTGTCAGTCATTCAGGGGGATAAAGCGGTTCACGGTTTCGCGCACGACTCGGGTAAAAGCAAAAGCTGCTAAAAACCTTAAACAGTTTATGGCTTTCTGGCGAAACAAAAAGGGCCTAGGCCCTAGGAGGAAAAGGTCTCTGGAAGGAAAGTGCCAACAGATGTTTGGCCCTGAATTGGGGGAGACTGAAAGGTTGAGTTTGGTGAAAAAGAAAATTTTAAAAGCAGCCTAGTTTTCAAATCTTGGATTTGTGGGTAAATAAATAATATAATATTATTTATTAATCAATTATTAATTACTTAATAGATTGTGATTATTTTCGTGCTTCATAAATAAGAATCTTTGCTTTCGTACAGAACCTTCTAATCTCCAAAGTTGTGTTTCCTTTTCCTTTACCTTCTCAACAAATGAAAAAATAAGAAAAAACTATATTCATTTTGTTATATCTTCCGTGTAATATAAAAACAATTTAACACTGGAAATCCTGTATCCTTATTTATTTAACCTGCACTACACTTCCCCCATTACCTTTTATCTGATCCGAGGACTGAAGGAAAACAAAAACCTCGGCCAATTATTAAACTTAAATAAAGTATTATGATTACCACAAAGCCACAAAGAGATCCGTCTACAATCCAATTAAGCGGCAAAAATGTTGTCGACAAATCACCAAAAGAGACAAAGAGCGAGATCAGCATCAATTTTCGAATCGAAATCCGAGAAAGAAAACGAGGGGCATGCAAATCCAATACAATTGCCACACAATTACGTTTACAAGCCAGCGTTTCCTGGCTGCACCCGCGCCATAAATATATGTACGGATAGCCCCCCGGAATTATTGTAAAATTTTGAAAGTGAAATTTCTTCGAGTCTCTTTTTTTTTTTTTTTGGAGGCTGATGCTGAGATGCCGCCAGGCTGCGACGCCGATGATGACGGTGATGAACAGACAAACAAAGCAGCAACAAGTTTTCGGCCCACTCCCCCTTATTTCTTATTTTGTGTGTCCCCCACTTGACCACTTGACGACTTCTGTCAACGGCAAACGAAAGTGTTTGCTATGTGAGGCTGGGTGGCTATATGCGATGGCTCTGGTCATGACGATGAAGATGATGGAGTTGATGAAAGGGGGGCGAGGCGCGAGGTGTGAGGCGTGAGGCGCAGCTGGAAATGTATTGCGGGTGCCACTCGTCAGTTTTTATTACCACACGCACACCACATCAAAAACTTTATGAAAGAAAGAAAGAAGAAAGTGAACCCGAATCCGAGCCCGAACTCGAACCCTCTCGAGGTAACCCGCCTCCTCTAGCGACCACAGCGGGGAGTCCCACGCTTCAGGTTGAAGATTTCGAGCAAAAGCTTGGCCAAAAATTAATTGCCAATTAAGTGCTTTTGATAATCGCATTCGATTTGCTTGCCGCCGATAAAATCAAAATTTTAATAGTCATTTACTTAGGTGCGGAAAATTTGCAAAAAAAAAAAAGTAATAATGTATTTCATGGTTACATAGTTTCAATTAAAGAAAGTTTTTGCATAAATATGGAATTTATTCAACTTTAAGTGTGTGTTAAAAATATATAATTGCGGAGGTAATAAGTGGATAATAATAGTTTTTAACATGAAATATTCAATGAATAAATGCTTATGAAGGTACTAGCTGGAATTATTAAATTTAGCATTCATTTAAAATGTCCATTATTAAATGGGATTTGTTTACAATAAATTTGATGGCAAGCTTATAATATTAGTGGAAATTTGTCATTAAGAAGTGGTTAATAAATATTAATATGAAAATTCTATAGCATAATTTTGAAGTACAACCTTTATGTTTTTTAACAATTATATCAGAATAATAGGTTATACAATTTTTAATCTTTAATAAAGGGTTATTTCTTTAATAATCCCTTCCAATAATTAATACCACATACCTAATAACATGTTGCAAGAACTTGAAAAGTTCTTTGAACCATTACGAAACCTCCCTATTCCTAAGATATACTCTCCCATTTACTCAGAACTCCCTTCTCAGCCGTCACTTTTCGCAGCATGACTGCATGATTGGGCCCAGTAATTGATCGACTGATCCAAGTGAGTGATTTTTGATCACATGAAACACCAGATAACTCATCCGAATGTCGAAAAAAAAGACTACAATCATCATCTATGGCAGAGGTTTCAACTGAATGGGGAAGGAAGGTTGTACCCAGAGAGACGTTGACAGTTTGACTTTTACTTTCCAAATTGTTAGTGCGACATCAAGTGGCAAAGTGTGGCACGCCAGAGGGGGGAACTGGAGTGCGGGGCTCGCTTCTATCCCAGCTCCTCGCTTGCGGTTGGCTCCGCTCGTAATTATTTCATTGAATCGTTTTGCTTGCTGAAGCGTTTCAATTGATCGACTGTGCCGGCACTTGAGAAAGTTTTATTTTTTATGGTGTATTTGTCTTCTGTGCTTTTTTTCCTGAATATTTTTTGGGGTTTGGGGGGTACTTTGTAAAGACATCGTCTTGTAATTGATCAACACGGTGGATGGATGGATGAATGGATGGATGAGTGCCTCGGTACATCCGTCTCGAGCAACTTTCAATGAAAAGGAACATAAAAAGACTCTTGATTTCTATAAACCTCAGTTGCCAATTTTAATTATACATCTCTCTATCCCTTTCACTCTCTCCCCGAAGCCTGTAATTAAAAGATTTTTGCGTCTCTCCCAAAAAGTTTTCCAGACCTTGTCCACGCAAGAATCGACAGTAAAAGTAACACGAAAAAAGTGACTCGAAACAAAAGTGAATGTCTGGCGAAAAGATATAACAAATGAAGTCATGAACTTTGTATCTTGTAGATACAATTGTGTTTACAAATTGCTTGTAATTAAAAACTGTCATTCGGTTGTAGAGGGTTGTGCTCTTTAGGGTTTTTTTCTATTTACTGAACACTTGTGGGATGATTGATCGTCCATGTCTTTTTGGCATAAATTTACAGATATTTATTCAAACTTACCCGGCTTAGGATTCTAATGTTAATTTTATTCTAATATTAAATAGAAAAGGTGTTGATTACATACCTGAAACGATATAAAATAGAACAAATTAGTAAGAGAATTAAAGTAAATATAATAAAATAAATATGACTAATTCATGTCTTTAATTAATAAAATTATAAGCTTGCTGAAATAAATTTACAAATTGTTAAAATTTAATCATATAACTGTACACTTACTTACTTGAACATTGCATTTTATCTTAATTTTCAGTTGACATATATTATAATCCATCTACCCAAGCCCAATTAGTACGGTAATCCAGTGGCAAGACCTCAACTGCGCACACATTATTACTCATAAGTGGAGCGCGTCTATATGGGTCCCACAAATTAGACAAAAAAATATATATTTCAAGGCACCTGTCAATTGTCGAAAACAAAGAAAAAAAAATTAGCCAAACTCTGCCGAGGTCCCAAGGCAATTGAGCTAAATGTTCCAGTTAGCCATAGACATCTCCGCTGGGGTCAATGCGAAGCCTTTTCCCCGCCACATTACCTCTCAATTAGACGCTTCTCTTCGGTGGGTTTTGACCCAGTTTGAAGCTCGGCCGCAACCGCCTTGACAAACAATTATAGCTGGCTGGCAGGCAAAAAAAAAGGTGAATAACCACCCACAACACGCTTTTTGGCGGCATGTGACGGAAGTGACCTTGTCAATGGATTTTTTTGGACTGGTTTCTAATGGGGGTCTGCTGCCGTTACGCCTCCACACTTAGCTGGCTTTTTCGAGTCACGCGCCGCTCTTTTGAAGCTCAACCTCACTGCAGGTCGATAAACTTTGAGAAAATTTTCATAATTTTTCGCCGGTAGCTTTTCTGTTACCTCTCTAGAAGCATTACGAGTGCTGGGGAAGGAGAAAAGAGGCTGGCTTGGTGAAAATTTGCATTGGTTGTGAGGTAATAAATATCCAGCTGGTCAGCGACTAACTTGGGCCATCGATCGCGGATCCCGATCCCGATCCCCCTTTCATTCATTCCCCCTGCGATTCAGGTGCATTCACATTTGAATTTCAATTTCAAATTGAACGTAGCGAATACGAGAAAAAAATAACATAAAAATCGCATGCGAGAAAAATGAAATCAAGTCAAAATTATGCGCATAAGTTGCAAGTTTAGGGGGGAGTTTTTCAGATAGCCACACTAAGAAAAAATGCTTCTAAATAAGAGGATATTTATTCATAAAAAAAAGCTGTCATTTGATGGACAAACTTCTACATTTTAAATGCGGAAATAAAGAGAATTCATTAAAGTGTTCTTTGGTGTAAATTTCTTATAAGTTGTTACTGGTTGCTAAAAATATAAATACAGTTACAAAGGAGTATAAATAAAGTATTGCTTATTTTATAATTATTATTTAGATATTTCACAATATTTCTTGATGTGTATTCCATCGCTTATATGTAGCGGCACATACTCGTCTGTGGCCGTTATGGTTGCAGAAATTTATCATCGCCCGGCTTGGATCGAATTGCGGGTCCGGAGCAAAGGAGAAAGGTGCAACAAGTGGCAGCTACAAAGTGGTTGAAACGGCAAGCGGCGAATGCTGCAACATCGGCCAAATCAGCAGCAGCATCAGCAGCAGCTGCCACAAATGCTTCGAATACTTTATTGATTTCATAGCACATTTGCCAGGAATTTTAGCAACCGTTGTTGAGATACACATATGAGTGTGCATCTCATTTGGAGGCAGCACAAACAAATTCTATATCTGTTAAATCTTTAAATTAATCCCACGAACGGAAGTGCAAAGGCTTGCCTGAGAAAATTGCTTGCAAAATTCAATTCAACTTAGTTCCGTTTCCTTAAAGGGCGGAAATTGTTAGTTAAATTGCATTAAATGGGGAAATTTCATTTTATTATCAAAATTTTGTATATTACTTTTCCATTAAAATAATATAACCTTCTCATTATCATTCCTCACCCATTAAATAACTTATCTTTCCCTCGATTTATTCCCAAGTAACTCTACGCATTTTGCTCTCATAATTGCCAGTTTCATCGCAAGATCATCTTTCAAAGAAGTCCCCCCAAAAAATGCAGTCACTTGCCACTTGGTCAAGAGATGAGAAATATTTAGTTTCTGACTTTTTGCCGGCTTTAGCTGCCGCTGCTGCTGCTGCTGCTTTCTTTGCAACATTTCAACGTTTTGCGGCAGCTTCGTTAACGTTTACTTTCTCCTTCGATGTGTACCTTTTCCTGCTATTTTTTTCGGTACGGGTATTTCTTTTTTTTCCCTGGTGCCGCTTTTTATTCATCTTTTTCCGTTTTTTCGGCTGGTAACCAGTTGGGTGCACAGGTTCAGGTTCAGGTCCGTTTGCTCGCGGACTTTGCTTATTGCGGCTTGAATTTTTTTATGTCTGCGTTTCTTATTTTTCAATTTTTTCTTGGTTTTTGGGAAAGCCAAGCGGCATCTTCAGCGTGCAGTTAAGTTAAGGCGGTGGCAAGTGGCGTTGCACGAGGCGAAACATAAAGGGAGAAGAGCTGCAGGGGCAGAGAGATGAGCAGTTTCTGCGATTGTTATCAGCTAAATGGTGTTAAAGTGCGTGAGAAACCCGGCATGAAGCCTCCTCGGTCTCCACTCGTCGTAGGATGCAATGGCCCCCGGAAAAGTCTCAGCCAGGCGGAGGGACCGCAACTTTTACCCTGTTATACAACACACACACACGGTAAAGGGCAATGGCAATGCCCCTACACTATCCTCATCATAGACCCGGCGTGTTGATGATGATCATCATCATGATCGTAAAACTTTTCTTCAAGTGCCCTCAACCTCAACACGTAACATGAAGGAAATGCAATCTCCACACACACACGAAAATTGTAACGAAACCTGAGCGAAAACAATAAAGAAATAAAGGGCCAGCTACCTCCGACACCGGGGATTATAATTATTTCTAAATATATTTAACAATAAATCAAGATAGTTAGAAGTCTAAAATAATATCCTCACATAAACTAAATAAATATTTAAGCCAGGTAGCTTAAAAAAATACAAATAATAGTAAAAACTAACTGTTTGAAAGGCTAACATATATCATACCCAAAACCCCCGGTAAAGCACACATTTACTCAACGAAATATGAACAATTTCGGTTGTTTGGGCCTAAACGCGTGTCACTTGCATAATAACAGCAATAACGACAACAACGTCAGCAACAAAAGCAGCTCGTAAGAGCGGCAAAAATGTTGATAAACATTTCAGCAGCTTAATGAGCAACAAATTGAATTCGTAATTGAAGTGTTTGACGAGCGGCGTTGAAGCGCTGCTGCATTTTGGATTTTGGCTTTAGCTTCGTTTTGTTGATGTTTTTCATGCAACACTTTTTCCAACGCCGCCGTGCCACAAGAAAAACCGAGAAAAAAACAAGCATAAAACTCTGGTGTAATCAGCCTGCGTGCATTCGAGTGGCGCCCCCTCAAGTGGAGCTTACTGGGTGGGTAAATACTTACTCACAGTCCGCCGAAATTGGGTTTCGTATAGCTGCGGGATTTGTGCAAGATCGTTAAATGGTTAGTTAAATTGGGGTTATCATCACATGCTGGATGCTTGGCTAAGCCGTAATGACGCCGAGGAGTGGGAGAAGCCCATCTGTGGCATTTCATTAAGTGATATACCCATTTGACTAAGTTGGTAATTGTGGTCTAGATTTGATGGCAATTTTATTACGCTATTTTTTTGTGACCTTTGAATAGTACTTGGCTTCCTACTGATAGTCGAGCAGCAGTTTAAATTTAATGGTCTAATGATTATTGTACAATAATCTCATGTTGCAACAAGGCCTATTTTGTGTTATATTAATAATTATTATTACTAAACAAGGCCTACTTGGATTAGATAGAAGATTTCATAAAAATATTTATTAGGTTGTATTCTTTTATAGCATTTAGTTAACAAATAAGTGTAAATATATGTTTGCTATCTATATTTCAAAGCAAATAGAAATTATTTATAATAATGTAAACACAATTTCAACACCATAACTTCTTTACATCTCAAAAGGCAGCTCAAGTACAAAACCCACCAAGTGAGAACTTATGTAAATTTTCATCTAAATTTAAATGCATCCATCCTGTTAAGTAGTATCTTAGGTAAATATTTTATTTAAAAATCTGCATATTTGGTTAACAATTTATATCTGTTTTCTTTCACCCTTTTTTATATATACTTATATATTTTTTGCAAGTTTTTAGCACTTGAATGGCACTTGCTCTACAGCCAAACATCGTGCGTCATCTGCGGATAAAGAAACAGATCGAGATCGTGGCAAGCGCGGCTGGCGAAAAACAAAATTTCCGAGCCAAGACCGAGACTGAAAAGTTGGCTACAAATCTTGGTGTTAATTCAATTACGAGGGGGCTAATAACTAATATGCATAGGAAGATCGGATTGAGTGCTAAATGAGTTGGCTGTAAATGTATCTGGCAGCAGCGAGCAGCTTGTATCTTGTATCTGCTCGATGTTTTCGTGTTCAGAGCCCCCAGCTAGCTATGTGCTTGCGTAATTAGCGACCGAAGAAAAAGTCCAGTCCAGAAGGAAAAAGATGAAAATGAAATGAATGAAAAGAAAGCCAGGTCTTATGGTACGTGCCCAGCACTTGACAAACTTCAGAGCAGAGCAGAGCAGAGCACAGCTCTAAAGATAAAAATACCACGGCAAACGCACACAGAAATTGAAACACAAAAGAAATGACGAATTATTGTGATTATTATTAGGAGACACAATTGATTTGGCATGCGGTCCGAATGGAAGACCCTAGCCGATCCGACCGCTATGGAAAATTGAATTTCTTGGGCCCACCTTTTGGATGGAATCGGAATTGGAATCGGAATTGGAGAAACACAACCTAGCCGGAGATTTCACTTTGCAGCAGCAAGATGGGGGAAAAAACTGCGACCTAAACAAAACAAAACAAATGAAATGAAGAAAACTTTCCAACAAAGAGAAAAATTAATCAAATGAAATGATGACGACGCAGCCACGAGTCACAATCTCAGCTGAGCCTCAAGTTCATCTCTCAAATCATTTGTTTCTGGGGTGCACAGAGGGTGGAGGGGCGCCCGCTGGATCTCACAAGCTACAAGATACTTCTACAACTTCCGCTACAAGCCAACATTGTTGCAAATCTGCACTGCGCTGGATGAACCGAGGGTAACAATTTGGTTTTACTTTTATCTTTGCCTTTGTCTGATGCCTCTGATGCCTGGCACATTGCACATTGGACCTCGGAGCTTGGAAATCTAGCAGTTTCTGTGGAGAAATTCGCTTGTAAGTGAATTTCAATTGTCTCTGACGTCTCTACCTGCAAGATACATTCTAATTAGGTTGGAAAGCCACCGGAACTAAGAGGTTTAATTAATAAAAAAACGTGGCTTCTTGTATTTCACTTGCATTGGTAATTAAAGCTTTTCTCCAGGAAGTTTCTTTTCTAATCGAAATTAATACTTATGTATACTCCACAAATTTAAATATTTGTAAGGTTTAAATATTAACAACAAATTTACTTTAATAAAAACCATACAACGTCCTAACATTATCCCATAAAACATGTTGAAAAATCATAAAAATGCTTTTAAAAATATGAAGTAAAAAAATAATTGAATAAAAGCGAAAATTTTACAAACATTCATAAATAGCTGAACAGACTATTAAAAATTAAATTCATAAAATAATCTTCGAACTGCAGAGACACCGGGGTGCTCCATGAATAAACGATAATCAAAACAATCAAAAGTAGACACCGCAATGATCCGATTCCAGCTGGTGGTCTCCTTATATCATCTTCCGTGAATGAAATACACAATGTTGTCATCTCAAGCCAATGAATTCATTTTTCCTTTCCAACCCATACCCGCGGACGGCAATAATCAATTCATTTCCCATGGAAAACAACCAATTCAAGACCAATGTGAAGTAAATCCACCAAGACCACCAGGCGAGGGCATCTTCATTCGAAGCCAAGGGCTACATGGGGGACAGCAGCTACTTCTAGAACTCTTGCTCTTCTTTTTGGTCTTCGTTCGGGGTTCTGTTTATTTACGATCATTGGGAAACGCGGTGGAAACGCAGCGTGCCATTAAATCGTTTAAATGGCTTCCTTGGCACTTCATAATTTGCCGATCAGAGCGCCCCAAACTCCAAATTGCCCTGGAAGAATCTTTGCGTGTGGGCGTTGCCCATTGGTCCCCAGGAAGGTTCGATCTGCCAGCTAAAGACAGCAGGGAGCAGATAAAGCTGGTCAATCGGGGGTCCTGGGTAGAGCGAGGAGATACCAGAGTATCACCGGAAAAAAATGTTGATGATTTATTTTTTGGAAGATAAATAACTAGCGGGCTGTGAGTCTTCTATAATGTACCTTTAAGTCTTATTTTACCAATTTGTTATTTATAAAATTTCTTATTTTAAAACATAGAAAATTAAGAACTCTTATTTAAAGCCACTCATTTAAACAAAGATTAGGATTAAGTCAAGTTTTTTGCGTGAATAAATTGCCATTGCCATGTCCATTGCATCTTGACCGCCAAACTGGACTCGGAGCTTCGGTTGCAAGTCGAAGCTGGAATAGCAATTAATTGTATATTATTTGCGCGTCGTTTATTTACAGCAAATTAGCAGAGTTGCAATTTTTCTTCAACAGGAAATTATTGTTATTGGCGGCAACGACGATGGCCAAGATCGCCAGTGAAAGAGAGAGTATCTCGAGGATACATTATGTGGCATTTTCTGCTCGCAACAAATGAAAGTAAAGCGAGGGAGTAAGAGATTAAATGTTTAATAAATGTAATATATTAGAGATATGTTAAATATTTAATTTAACCAAATTCAGCTTAGGCTCATTTAAGACGCTGCAACCTCTAGTTTCTCTATTGAATTAACTCTTAAAAAGACCTAATTTCGGTTTCATTATCAGCACTTTCCATGTTAATTGAACGTGGTCAGCAGTTGGACCGAAAATCAGTCTCGACATTTCCCCATTCGCCATTTCCCTTCACTGCAGAGGCGCTCCAATGAGCACGAGAAAATCCGACGACGGGCAACGGAGGACGGGCGACGACGCGGAAATCAAAAGTGTGGCCAAGCCAAAGCAAACAAGAAACAGAGCCGGGAAAAAGGTATTTCATTGTTGTCATTCGATTATCGATGGCTGTCGCAGGCGTTTTCAATTCACGTCGCTCGTTTTTCCCCCATTTGCACTTTTCCACCAGCTACCTTTTCCAGCTACCTATTTGCACTTTCGTTTTCGATATGGCGGTGGCAGCCAAAGCCTGGCAAGTGACCAAACATCAAGCAAACCTGATTCAAAAATTAATGTTTAGGCCCAGTTGCACTACCCATTTTGCCTTCTGGGCAGTTTCCGTCGTTTTATGTTGAAAGGAAGCCAACCAAGTAAGTAAAAGTTTCTGTTTACGCATTCAGCTCGCTTACTTCCTTGTTTACATAATTATTATGTTGAAGTGCTTTTCCTTTTTTTTGGCCAGGTCCGAAGACTCTGAGGTCCAATTAGAAGTATGGAAACTCGGCAGAAGAACTAAAACTGCAAATTAGCTTAAATTTTGCGTGACTTAATTAGGAGGCTCAGGGTCCAATTACATCATCACACTCCACCATCATCAACATCAACATCAACATCAGGGCCCGGATTCGTGGATAGATAGGAAAGTGAACCTTTATGGCATTTTCTTTCAGCCGATCATCTTGCTCAGGGGAATGGAACGGAGCTCCCGGATTGAGTGTGGTCAGGGCCCTCACTGGGCATTAAGATAGCCATCGGGTTATATAACCCCATAACGTGCTGGGGGTAATCATAAAACGCAGATCATAACTTTGTTAGAACTCTCTTTCCGGGTTGTCTATTTGTGGCATATGGTAGTAGAAAAAGCATTATTAAAAATTGCATTTCAGTTGTATTTTTTTAAATATATAAAATAAATAACTTTGGCTTAAGCTTACAATCCAATTAAATTTGATTAAAAAGCTTTAAATATAAAACCCTACCACTCCTTTTCCCATTTTATTATTTCTTTGAAGTTATATTTTATTTGGTTTCAGCGCATTCCATTCCCATGTTCAACATAGTTTGACAATTATTTGCAATTAATTTAATTAAGAAAAATAAACAAAGCTCTTTGCCTTGCCTGGGCAAACCAAATATTTACACTCTTTGACAAATTAAATACAACGAAAGGAAAAAATATTTGTATTTAATTGCATTACGGGCAATTAAGGCAACCGGCAAAAAATAAAGTAAATCAATCTTGTTGGGCAACCTGGCTTTGGGTTTAGCTAGCGTTTTTTGGGCCAATTTAAATGCATTTGGAATTATGATAGAAAAGCGCCGAATGAAACCCCAGTAAACAAGTCCAACCAGTTGGGCTCTAGCCCAGGTATTTGTAATCATAATAAGACAAGTTGCAACTCCGGCTTGGTCCCGATCTCTCTCTGCGCCTCTATCTCTAAATATTTTTGCCCCTAAGGGGTGGGAAGCTGTGGGGGATGCCAGGGGAAGTCATCTTGTGTGGCTAAACAACAACGAGACATCAAGTTGAAGTTCGCACGGCACTTGAAAATGCAGAAAAAAAAAATAGAAAAACTGAACGAAAAAAACTCTATATTGTATAGATGATAATAGAAAAAAATCTAACTTATTAACAACGATTTTTGTTTACTCTAATTTAAGTTTAGTAGTAAATATTTCTTTTTAGGAATTGTCTAGGAAACTCCTGCTATCGTTTATTACTTTAGAAATATTCTAAATAATTTTCTCTGTAATTTTTAAAATAGCCAAACAACTCCCTGTAGCAGTGTATAATTATATATATACATATCCAAGTTTATATGGTAGAAAACAGTGAGCAGCAGCAACAACGGACCAACAAACAACAGCTGCCTGACAGAAAGTACTTTCTTTCTTAATAAGATGCGCAGTTCGCATATTTGCAGTCACAACAGGGGGACGAAGGTGGCAGGAGGCAGGTGAAAAGGGGGTGCCTGGGGAACTGAAAAGCCAGCGATGCGTCTACCTTTGCCTGTCTGGCTGGCGGCTTCTTCTCCGACTTCTTCTTCTACTCCGCCAAGTTAATTTGTTGACTGCAACTTGCAACTTGCTCTAATGCATGCAGACAGACCCAGACCCAGCTCCTCCGGAACCCCGGGTGCTGCTCCCAGCAGCTGAGGCAACGACAACATTTGCTGGCAAATAGTTTTTCCCGCTTATCTCCCAGAGGAACGGAGCGACGAACAACAGCCACAACTGCTGCAATGACACAAAAGTGAGTTTTTGGGAACTGGCAAAGTGGCACAAAGGTTGACGGGCAAAGTCGAGGCAAGGCAGGTGTTGAAAATATGCCGTCGCCGTTGTCAGTGCATTTTATGTGTGAGGGTGTATGCAACACAGCTAAAGGAGCATCAGCATCTGCAGCAGCATCAGCATCTGCAGCAGCATCAGCAGCCACAACTCTGCTGCGGACTACAACAGCAGAAAAGACAAATGAGGCAAATGGGTTACTCGGCTGGAATTGTCTTATCGGAGACGGGGGCTCCTATATAAGGCTTTGGTTAGGATCTAAACATTGATGGGAGTACTTGATAAGGCAAAGTACTTGAGGGGTATTTTAAGAACACCTGGGAGAAATGTAATGTATGTATGTTCTAATACGATACACGCACCTATTCGTTTCAACAATTGCAGATTTCATGTCAATCTTCTATAAATAAATAACACATCTACAAACTAATTAACCAAAAGAGTATATCCAATTTAAATGGCCGGATCTATTAGGCGAAAAATCCACCAAAACGAATCGAAAACAGAATTTTAACTGCTGTCGCTGAGCATTACACCCACTCAAAGCAAAGCAGACAGATTTGGCCTGTCACTTGCCTCATTTGCATAACAACATTAAAAACAACAAGAACAACCACAAGCTCTGTGGCAAATTGCTACTTACTGTCAAGCCGAAAGACCAAAAATGTATCCATCAAAAACCAAGTAAACAAAGGTAGAGTCAAAGAAATGGAATAAGAATTGTTTAAATTAATTTTGGGTAAGCAAACAACTTTATAAAAGAACTTCTTGAGAAGCGCAAGCGTGTGAAAAAGGCAGCGAGAAACAAAAACAAAATAGAGTTATGAGTGCGGGTAAACAATTAAGCTGATCTACGCACTCTTATGAAAGAGGGATCAAAGAACTGGCTTCTACTTTCAAATTCCAGATTCTGTTTTGGTATTTCCGCTTACATAAATTAGTTGTAAGATGAAATTTCCTATCTTTTCAGTTCCATTCTCTCCATTCCCATTGCGTAATTCCCTCCAACCATAAAATAGAGTCCAGAGAACTTTGGAGATTGTTTCCTCTCTAATTTGTAAAGGTTTTAACTTTTCTCCTTTGTCTTCATTTTTATTATTTTTGTCACGCACTCAAAATCAATAAAAAAAAGAACAATAGAATGGGAAATAATATATACAAGCCGAAACTTAAATACACTTGATAACCTGGGATACAGTCTTTCAGTTTATATTAAAACCAACAAAGATTCAAGATTCTAAAATATAAATTATTTAAATACAGTTTTTGGAATAATTTCTAAAAAACATCTTTTAAGTTCGAACATACTTCCATTTAGGGTATGGCTTAGTGAATTTGTATAGCAATTTAATTTAATTTGTTGATCGTTCTTCTTCTTCGTTTACGATTATTGTTCTTTTTCTTTAATTTACTTTGTTCAATGAAGTGGCCCGTTGCCTGTAATTATTTTTACTGAAATAGCTTTAAATTGCCAAGCTCTTGAATAGTTGCCTTTGCCATAAAAAGAAGACTAAAACGTTTTCGATCTTATCTGAAATTTTATAGCCTGTTTAGCTAAGTAGATGGGTCTTACGTTCGAGTAATTAGTTTTCAGTTAACTTTACAGTTTGAATGCAGGTAGTGAACAAAATCACATCCCCAAAGCCATATATATTTACTATTCAATGACCTAAAAATACAAGGGAATGTTTCATACTGACCCCTGCGTTTTATTCTAATTTGTTGGCTTTTACTTTTTACTGCCCACATATATTTAAATGGTAAATGGAATAAGGAGAAACATTTTCCCTTTTGACCAAACATAAATTTCTTTGTCGCTCACAGTCTCTAATTAGCATATTTCGTGAATTTCTGTAATTAAAACCCAAGCCAGAAAAATATTTTAAAGAATTTCGCTAAGCCAGCGACAAAACAAAAACATAAATCACGCAACATTTTTGGGGGAAATGAAAGTTGCAAATTTGTGGTAATTCCTTTAAATGATTCCAAAACTATAATTAGTGGAGAAAGATTAAAAATATTTATATGAGTAGAATTGCTATTTCTTTTTTCTAAATTAATTCTTAAGTCTTAATTTCTAAGTACTACACGCTTTTTGGCAAGTCTTTTATCTTCAAAAATATTGCTTAACAGCAGCTTGCATAATTTTATAGTTTTTAATGTTTTATACAAAATGCTTTGTTCTGTCCCACTGAAAGCGAAAATATGTGCGCACAAGAATTGCCGACTATCATTTTCTAAATATAATTTTATAGCCAAAGGTTTTTTATAATTTTCTTGCTGATCAACTCTTTGTCATGCTAATTTTGAAATTTGAAAATGCAAATATCTTTTGGAGATTCTCTTTATACGCCGAAAGCAGGCAAACCGGAATCGATGGGCATTATTTATGAGACGTTTATTGATTTCATATACGTGTATTTTTTGGGGCGTGTGCTCCACGAGCTTCACGGCAATTTGTAAAGCCCCGTTTCTGGTTTTCGGTTTCGGAACGTTTCGGGGGAGATCTCTGGATCAATTGCCAATTACTGAGCAAACAAAATATTTCTCTAATTTGCTGACACGAAGCGAGGCGACGCGCGGAGGAGCCCGCTCCAGCTCGCATGTCACGGCCGCGAGGAGTTCCAATCAAAACTCTGGACCAAATAACTCTCCAGCACCGGGCTGCAACTTGCAGCTCCCAATGGTTTGATGCCTCTGCTCTGAT
This sequence comes from Drosophila ogumai, assembly GCA_018904815.1. Classification (NCBI taxonomy): domain Eukaryota; kingdom Metazoa; phylum Arthropoda; class Insecta; order Diptera; family Drosophilidae; genus Drosophila; species Drosophila ogumai. Next base: position 111,602 of record JAEIIJ010017967.1, on the reverse strand, counting down.
AATTCCAGTCAGGCGATGTTTGGGCTGGGTTCTGCTCTGGCCAAGCTTGGGTTTCGGCTGCTATCGCTTGCCAGCGAAATATTTTTTCTAATTAATAATAATAACAATTGATGCCCGAGCCGAGTCGGGCCGGGCCAGGCCATCATCGTTCACGGCTAACGGAACTGGCCGAAAAGGAATGTGGAGCAAAAGGTGTTAAAATTGTATTTATTTGCCAAGTTCTCCCCCTTTTCTAGCCCGGATCTCGACGCTGTGGCTTTTCTCTTGGCCCAACAACATCTAAGCGGTTCATCAAAATTGTTCGCCTCGCTTAAATTGCATTTTGCTTTTCAAATTAAACGTGAGGTTTCTGCGGTTTGGCTGGGCTGTGGCCCTGCCAAGATGTCTACGACTTTGTATATAAATCTAGAGCATAAATCTTTTGAATTTATTAATGTTGTTTTATTATTTAAAGTTTAATAAAGGAAGAAAATAATTGAATTTAAAATACGGACATGTAAACATTTTGCTAATATTTAAAAATACGAATACGAGTTAATTTCAAAATTCCCATGGATCTGGTGCAACCCCCGAGAGTCAGAGGTGGCAAATTCGATACTCCCCGCCGAACGACTTTCCCTCCCCAAAGCCGCAAGTAATTGCAACGAAAAATTATTTAGTTTTGCATACCGCCGCCGTGTGGCAGTTGGAAAATTCATTTGTCCATATGCCAAGGGGATAATTACCATGACTCGCACTCGAACAAAAGCGGTTGCTTTATGGCAGCAAATTTTATTGCATTTTACAATTTGGCTCGCTACCCGACCCCGGTGATCTGAACCCGTGCACCGGAGACCAGAGACCCGAGACCCGAGACCCGAGACTCCGAAACTCTCTTCACATGTGAGTTCACATTGTTGGCCCGTGACCCAAAGCGGGTCGGCAGGTGTCGACAACTGGCGGTGGTGACTCACCCAGGTCGTATTGTTTTCATTTTCGCATAATTACCAGAGTGGCGAATGCTAAATGGTCAGAGGGAAAAATGTAACAACAGTTGAGCGGGAAACCCTATAGAGGCTTGGGAAGTTTTTTTTCGACCCGCTGCATTTCCGGCTGCTTTATATGAAGTTTTTGTTTCAGCTACTATTCATTTTTGAGCTGGCTCTGATGTCATTGACAACGACTCAATTACGGTGAGGTGAGGGGAGGTGGGGCGTTTAGCAGGGCACTTGGGGTAACGTTTCCATAGAATTGTGATCTCCATTTAATAGTTCTTTTGTCTTGATGACTCGTCCAAAAATGGTGCTAAAACAGACGTCAAAGCTTCGAAATTGAAAGTGTTTCAGCGCCGTCAAGAGTGGGTGCCAAAAAAAATGTGTATTTAAAAAAGCAATTACCCAAAAAATATGGCATTGAAAGTGCTTGAAATGCTCGGATTTTGAAGATTTGAGTCAAGACAATGATTCATTTTGAGATATCCTCAGCGCGCCAGCGAGGTGGATTGCATAAACGGCCAGTTCGCTGCTTAAGTCATTCGTATTTGTGGTGACAACATTTCGCTCAAAGTAAACAACACAATTTGGCAGTTGGACTTGACAGTCCTAGGTATATTATGCAAAAAAGAGTTTACTTGTCTCATTTACCAGCCCCTTGAGCGCCGCTTCCTCCGGCACTTGATCTATTTTTAGGCTCCCAGCTCATCCAAAACCTCTGCCTCCGTCGCCACAAATATTGACATACGAATCTTGTGTTTGCCAAAAAAATCAACCAGCCAGCGCATTGGGGTAAATACGGAAGATCGTCTTCGGTTCTATTTGAGCTTTTATTTCTTTTAATTAGGCACCATATTTGCCGATGATTTCGGCGCTGATGATGAGCTCAATGATGAGCAATCAAAGTGAATGCCGAGCAGCAAGCTGATCATCTATCTATGCTGCGGACTCAACAGGTTGCGCAGCGCAAAGTGACTGGCAAACAGCAATCAGAAGGAAGCTTTAGCCCTCACCTCAGGCACCCAGGGGTAAATAGTCGGCAATTATGGTTGGGTCTCTCTATCCCGATTGGCTGATGGGGAGCAATTAGCGGCATTTGTTTATCAAATTAAGTCGCAAGTGGCAAGCACCGGCGATTAAGTGACAATCTCATGGGCTCTTTAATGGCGTCATTGAAAATTAACACACAACACACCCGGTGTAGCCTTGAAGAGGGCTTGCCATGATATTGATGGGATAATATTACAAAAAAATCCTAGTTCTTAACTTGTTGGGTGTTATTATTGCGTAATAATTTAACATATTAACTGACCTTTTTAAATTAATAATATGTTATAAATTCAAACTAATAGACAGCTCATCACAAGGTCAAGCTTAGCCTGGGGTAATTTGTAGGCCTTTCTAAAATAGATAAAAGGAATAAGGTTGGAAACCAAAGGTAACTTTCGATAGAAACAATATAAAATTAATTAAGTCTGCACTTGAAATCCATCCTTCCCCACGCATGTTACAATTTCTTCAGTTTTAAATGAAGTGCGAATACATATCTTTGCAAATTCCCATAATATGCATAAAGCGGAAGCTTGGCACTATCGGGCAGACATCAAACAACACCACTCCGTCTTCATCTCCCAAAAAAACAAAACTTTCGCACGCCAAAAAGCAAGCAAATCATCTTTCCAGTAACACCTTGGCTGAAACACGAAAAAAACAAGACACAGGCACTTCATAAAAAACACTTTCGAATGCTCACAGCTTGGACACCTACACTTGGTCCATCCATACACAGCATCCACAACGAAAAAAAATATACGAAAAAACCTAAAACTAATGTCTCATGAAAAGCAAAAGTGTGCAAAGGTATGACACATTGTAAAAAGAAGAAAAAAGTGTACTCCAAACTATGTAAATAAATTTGCCAAAGCGAAATAAAAAACTTTTACTTTTATTGTTGCTGGTGGTGTTAGAGTTGCTGTCGAAGCGAAATATTTGCGCATCATGCAATTTGATTTGCAATAGAGTTGTGAGCTGTGTTTGCCAAAGCGATATCAATCGAAGCTCAACAGCAATCGTAATAGAGAAAATTCCGAAAGCACTACAACCTGCGGTCGCAGAAAGACACACACATCATCTATCATCTCCCCAGTGCGTTGAACTAATCGAGTTCGTTGCCTAAGTCTTTTGATTGAACGCTTCGTTGGGGGAGTCTTATCAACGTTTCGCCTGCCGCCTGCTGCCACATTTCCATGCGGTCTTGATTCACTTTGCATGTTTGCTCCTGCTGATTGAAATGTTTGCCATTTTTGATGGCAACGAAGACGCCAGGGGGGCCCGGCCCGATAGTTGCCCCAGCATTGGGCGGTGGTGTGGGCGGTTTTTTTAGTCAAAGTAAAAGGCTTTTAATAAACATATTTGCGTGTGCTTATGCAATGAAAACTTCAAATGAAACTGAGACTGAATTGCTACATCAAAAGTCATTTAGGCATTACATGCTATTTGAAAGTAAAATTCGAAATATTTCCTATTTTGCATTAAAAATCAGACAACATTACATGTCTGTGTATCTGTATAAATGGGATATAAGCTTATTGATATTGCTATTTAAACTATATTTATTTTCTTGTATAAGATTTTTTGAAAACGCAGTCATAAACTAATAGTTACTTTTATTTAGATTTTGAAAAGATCGCATAAACACAAGTAGTCATCTATAATACTTGCTTTTGATTAAATTAAACTCCATCTTTCAAATAAAGTAGGTATATATTTTAGTTACTATTACTCCATTAAAATTAGCTAATAATTTCGGTCACTTTTACCAAACTTTTGCCTTTTCCCTCGTTTTTCCACGCCTTCGGTAATATTTTACGTTATATTTACTATTTCTTAGCAATGAAAAGCCTTTTAACCCGAAATAAAAGCAAAAGTTAAACGACTGCCAGAGCTATTAAGTATTTCGGACACATTTCGCAGACAAAAATTGTAACAGTCTCCAGCCCCCAAAAACCCAACCCGAATTTGGGCAAAACTTAAAATGTCTTTTAGAAATGTTAAGCGCGAAATTGGCAAACTTTATGTGCCTGAATTTCGGTGTGCAATTTGCGTTTAATTTGGGGTCACACACAGACACACACACACACCTATTTCGGGGCGAACCCCGGGCAATGTTAAGTTATGTAAGGGCGATTTAACAGTCTGCTAAGGGTCGGAGCTGGGCAGAGAGCTAATCAATGTGAAGCAGTTTCCAAAGGCATTTTAATTGCCACAGCGCAACTTGCAACACTGCAGCAACCTGCCCCGCGGCCAGAGCTAAATGACACATGCGCCTGCTGCTGCGGCTGTTGCTGCTGCGGCCCTCTTTCTCTTTCTCTCCATCGTTGCCCACTCTCTCACTATCTCTCTTCGCGTCTTGGCCCGATGCCGATGCTGTTAAAAAGACTTTCACTCTGGCCGAGCGCTAAAGATGAAATGGCTATTGACTTCATTTTTGGCCAAAAATAAAGCCGAACCATTAACTAATTAGCTTACATTTTGAGCGATTTATTGAGCTCCAGATTTAAGTGAAGCTTGTCTAAGACGAAAAGTAATACTTGTTTGTTTCTCTCTTAATTAAAGAACTAGAATGAACAGTGATCAATCATGAAACTTTCTAAGGAGACACAAATAGATTTTACTTTTTAAAGAACCGAAAATAGACAATATTTATTGAAAGTATTTTAAGATAGAGAAAACTTAAAAAAATCTGCATTAATTTCCTAAATAATATTGTGTTTAACCTTTTTTACGAAATAACTTTGCAAATGATTAGATTTCAATTTTATGAGACTGTAAGTAAAAGAACTTCTAATAGAAAATACATTTTCCACACAGTCCTTCCCCACAAAACTAAACTTAAAACATCGCCCAAGTAAAAACACTCACCTTCTGGCCTGTCTGGGTATAGACTGCGTCCAGCACACGGGTGCCTTGTGAAGCTGATGCATATTCCGGGACGACTTGTAGGTAAGGTCGCCACACTCCGTTTGCCACACCTGAAGGTTTCCCTCCGCCGGATAGAAGGTGTACAGGCTGTGGGTGGCCGAGGCAATCACCGGTGACGAGCCGCCGCCCTCCACGCCATCCACAACGCCAGCGGCCACCAGGGGCGACAGGGTGGCACTGGAGATGGGCTGGACCAACAGAGCCTGTCCGGCTGCCGGAGCTCCGGCGGCACTTGCTCCGCCACCCGTTGTCTTGTAGTTCAGCATGCGGGTAGCTCCTCCCGCGGCACTGCTACTGCTACTGATATTGCCATTCCCGTCGTGCTTTAGGATCAGGCTACTGGGATCGTAGCCGTGGCGATTGTGTCGTGATATGGCGTCCACGGAATGCGAACGGATTCCGTTGCGGGTGGGGTGATGGGGGTTCATGTGGAGCCGACGTCCGCGCCGATAGTTGGAAGTGGCAGTTCCGGTGTTTCCCAGGCTGTTGTTTCCCGAGCCGGAGGACCCAGCAATGCCCGAGGTCAACCGGTGATTGTGGACACTGGAGGCGGCACTGGGGACCAGCGGTTGCCGCTGCTTTTGGTACTGCAGGCGAGGCTGCTGCTGATGCTGCGGCGGCGGTGCCTGTTGCCGCTGGAGCTTTGGTCCCTGGTCCTTGAAGAACTCTCTCCTCTGGATTTGCGGGGCGGCCAGGGTGAGGGCACCCCTGGTGGCACTGCCCGAACTTCCGATGGGATTGGAGGTTGGAGGACTGGACGATGCCGCTTTGGTGGCGCCGCCAGTGGCCGCCGAGCTGAGCTGAGCCAGCTTGCTGGCATTGTTCGTATTGGTGGTGGTGGTGGTGCCAGTGCCGGTTCCACTTGTCTGATGCTCCGAATCTGTGGAAACCCGATCCGGATCGCTTTCGAAACCTTCGTCCAGGGATCGGGTTGGACTCAGTATGGGCTTCGAGTGCTGCTGCTGCTCCAGTTTCGTAGTGGTAGACATGGCTGCTGGCCACTAAGGGGTATTATTTATGTGTGTTGCTTTCCTTTAGTTAGTCGGGGTATTGGGTATCGCTGCTTATCGTTACACTTGGCTAACACAGTGCGCCGTTGCACAGGTACGCCGCTTTTCTATTTCCCTCGTCTCGGCACTTCTGCACTTGTTTCACATCTAATTTCGCTGCGATCTCGATTCGTCCGTCGTTCACTTCGCAAAAAAGTCGCGCCAAAGTTGCAGTCAACTGTTTGGTGGTAGGCAAAAAATACTCGATGCTCCGTCACTCACGTCCGTCTCGCACGAAAGTTTTTTTCAAACTGAGCGACCAGGTGAGCTCAGCTCTCAGGTGTCTGCCAGCCGTGAGGCGAGAGAGCCGAAGCTCGCTGTGGCACTTGTTGCGCTGCACCTGCTGGCTGATGGAGAGAGCGGAGTGGCTAAGAGAGAGAGCGCTCAGCTGTTCCGTCTTACCAAAAAGGTATTCGCGAAATTTCCGAGCGAGGAAAGAAAAATTAACGAGAGTGCAGAGGTGAAACGGGAAGAGATCAACTGAGAAACCTTGACATCTGTGCAATGTAATGTGGATCGCTTTTTTTATTGACATTTAATCGGTACCTGTTTCTTTACAACGAATTTAAGAAATACGTAGAATATACATGTTGAAATAAAAACACTCCTGGAAGATATCAATCATTGAACCTGTATTATTAAATTTGACATTTAAAAATGTTATGTTTACGGAAGAATTAAGTACGATGCATAGTTTGTTGATAATTTCATAGTTTGGTATGTACTAGTTTTTTTTATTAGTTTTTTATTACTGTTTTATTTGTTTATCGTCATCAATAGCCTAGACGATCTAGCAAATCAATAAGTTGATTTATATTTATTCAAAGTATACTCACACAAATAGTACAATAATTTTGAAAAAATCAAGTCAAATTACAAGGCTTATGTGCATCATCAAAATGTTTTCTAAAGGTAAATTTTACTATGTGTTACCTGTCCAACTTTTCTAGCTGCCACTGTAACCGAAATTGGACTCTCTGCTCCAGCGCTCCCAATCTTGGCATCTCTCTCATTATAGCTCCCTCGCAGCTCTCGCTCTCTCAAGCGCCAAGGCATTTTCATCAATGAAAATACCAACTCCAAAGCAACAGCAACAACAATAACCGGCACAAAACCCGTAACAGAAAGCCGAAGAGCGTGAAAAAAAAAATAAATGAAAACAAAACAACAGTTTGAAAAGCTTACAGAGAGCGGATTCGGAAAGAGAGCTTTCAACACCTGCTGCACAACTGCACCAAGGTGTGGAGGAGGAGGTACAAGGCGGCCTAAAGATAGTGGCCAATTTCGGGACTATTTTTTGCGCCTCCAGCTCTGCTGCTGCTTTTTGAGCCTCCCCTCGCTTTTTAACTTTTGTTTTCCGCTCAAAGTGGCCACGGCTGCAACGCTGCCGGCGTTGTTTCAATTTGATAAATACAGTCAGATAATTGATAATTTCCATACGGACTTAATTTCCTTAATTATAATCGAACTAATGGGATATATTACCCATCGCCATTGAAATTGGCTTGAGGAAATTAATGGTTTGGAAAAGCTTTGCCAGTGTCGCAGTAAATGGTATAAACTATTTAATAAAATTACCTTCAATTTCATATTGAAAATATTGATGTCTTATATTTATTTATAAAATGTCAAGTATTTGATATTTTTAGATGTGTTAAAGATACTAGTAGAGGATTTTTAAATCTATTAAAATTATTTAATAATATTTTGAATAATACTTTCAAGACTATTTATTGATTTTTTAAATATTGAATATTTGTTATATAAATAAAATTAATAATATAAAAAATTCTTTAAAGAAGTAAACGTTTATTTTAGTATTGAAATTCCAATGTCCTGGGTTCAGAATGACACTTAAGATACTTATTTTAATTAAAACAACACATTCTTCTTCTCAACATCAATCCACAGACTTATTGCTTTTCACTTTATTTTCTCGCTTAGAAAAAATCATTCACTCTCAGCGAAGATTTGATCCCGGCTTTATGATAGTTTCGCTAGCTAGCAGTGGCTGTTGCTGCTGCAAGTGCGGCTTCTGTGGCTGCTGTTATAGTTATAACTGCAATTTAATTATATGAATTTTATAGTTTGAACACCATAAAAATGTTGATCTTAATTGCGTTTTGGCAGTAACTCCAATTCCTCCCGAGATCCGCTGGTCTAGCGCCTTGTTATCGGTTTACGTGACGGTATTTTGATTTTTATTATTAGACACTTTCCCGACTTCCACAGCGAGTGACCCAAAGTTTTGTACCGATCCGGTTGTTGGCCCACCACTAGCCCCCCATTACCGTTATGGTTAGGCAACGTGCCCCAATCCCAACACTCCATAAAGTTTGGCTTACGTATCCACAGCGGAGGCTAAAGTAATAGCACAACAGGACAACAAGTACATAGTTCTATTATATATTAACTTCTTAAAAAATATAGTTATAAGAACTAAACATTTATGGAAAGAATTCTTTTAAATATTTAAAACATATTTAATTATGTATTATGCTCTAATGGGTAGTAAGAGAACCTTGAATGTGCCACTATTTTAACCGCAACTGTTTGGGGGAGTCGGGAGGCACTGTTTGCGGTTGGCTTGTGTTAAGTTCACTGGGGTTCAAGACTCAAGCGCAGCCATAAACACGCTGTAAAGTCAACAACTCCTCAGTCTTAGAGGCAATCAATCAATCGCAGTGCAGTTACAGCTATTCTGCGGAAGACAACAGCAACGAAAGCCATGACCATAACAATTCTTATGAGTTTAATTATATAGTTCTCACTTTTTAATGAAGTTTTTACGTAATTTACGGATTTTTATATTAGAAAGATTTAATTCTATAGTTTGATTTAATTTAAAAATTACAGAAATAGACAACCTTACATAGAAATGTTTCAAAATTCTAATAAAAAAGTAGTACTGATAAAAACTAACTTTAAAATTGAGAGCTTAGCTTTTTTCAATTACGGTACATTTTTTAATTCGTCATATTTTAATCACAGTAATTAGTTTCCCCTAAGCTAATAGAAAAACCCTCTCATCGTAGTTCCTGCATCGATCAGCTGCCCAATTGAGCCCCCCATCAGCTGCTCACACTCGAACTAAATTATTATCCAGTGTCCTGTAAAACCTCCCATGATCCATCCACCCATACATCAATTGATGGCAATAAACAACCGTAAAATGTTTACAACCAGCCCGAGAAAAACCCACAAAACGCCGTCGCCCCATTCCAGCCAATTTCATCCGATGGGCGGCAACGAACGCAGTCCAAGGAGAGTTTCCCAGGAGGAGGGATGGGGATGGGAATGGGAATGGGGAATTGGGATGGGGGTCCCAGCACCAGTTTAATTACAACTTTACCAGTTATGACAGACGGCGGCTCTTCGGGTCTGCTCGGTGCTCTCAGATGCGCCGCCTAAGCACGCGGAGTAGAGCCACAGCAGCAACATGTGTCACATAATTTCCACAATTAAAACATAAATTGAAGCAGTGCCACAGTCAGCTGTTGGTGGGCGATAAGGGGGCCCGAAAGGGGGCCGAGCAGGTGCAACAGGTAGCCCAGTGGCTAAGGCACACGCATGCGTAAAACGGTTGTTGTTGCCGCTGATGTTACTGCTGCAACGACAACGGCAACAACGTGCATGAAATTTTTACTCGAATTCACAAAGAAAGATTTTAAATAAAATGATTTGGTCGTTGAAGTACCCTGTTTTAAAATAAAATATAACTAATATTTTTTTGTTTTAAATTATGTAAATAATAACACAAATAATGGTTAAATAAGATCTGAAGGGACACATGGGAAACATTTTACTTATAGTCTCTCGGTGGTAGGTTTTAAAAATAATTTAGAAATTCTTTACTTTATAGGTTTCTTTATAGATATTAAAATTTAATTTAATAAATATACTAAAATCAGTGACTAATGTTTGAAATTTTTCATGTTACTTTAAGACTTCCAATATTTCCTTTTGTATCTTCACATTTTCACTTTTCAATTGGGAACGTGTGAGAATTTTCAAATGAATCTCGGCCATGATACTCCATTCCAGGGTACAGGGTATATATGGATGCACTCGGGCAACTGTTACGGAGATGCCGAGAGCAGGGACCGAGTGCCAGCCGGTTCAGCGACAACGATAACAGCTACACACTGGCAATAGCAGCAACATCCACAGTAGAGGAGGATAAAGCTGGCAACAACAAGGCGTGAATGCCACAAGCTTATTGAGGAGCACAAGCCAGAAGTGGCTGCCAGAGATCGAAGTGGGAAGAAGGAGGCGCGGAACGGAGGCGAATACCTGGTTGAAACGCAACTCGGAGGCTGACTACATCATTACGGTTTCGGCCATGGGCCGCTTGCCATTGTAATTGATGTTGTATTAGAACATCATTTACGCAATTGCCACAAGTAGTTGATGTTGCTGGTAGTCGCTTCTGTTGCGAGTACAAATACAGGGGTGACTGTTGTTAAAGGATTCCTTGATAGCTCCAGTGGAAGCACTAACATTCGTGTCAAAAGGATTGGGATTAAATTGGTACATTCACATTTTATATGTTCTTTAAAAACTTGTTAAAAAATGCATTACAACTCATGTTTTAAATCAAAAAAAAATAACAGCCTTAAATATTAAATGATTTTTAAACATTTATTATTTGCAAGTTCCTTGTAATCAGGTGGCGGCTTAAAAAGCAGCCAATCTGGACTTCCGAGACCTAGAGACTCAACCTGCCTGACAGGTTAAGATTTCCAATGCAAACTCATTGGAGCAACCATCCTGGATTACCTTGCCATTGGCCATGTACGATGATGGACGACGATCAACTCGCGGCTGTCATATGTGGATGGCCTTCATAAAATAATCTCACAGTATATGTACCTATAGAGCCACAAAATCTCAAAAAACAATTACTTTCAAGGCAGAGGGAAAGTAAATTAAATCCCAAAATGACTTCCTATTTATCCATTTAACTAACCACGGCGATCGCAAAGAATTTCTCAATCAAAGTCTTGACTAATCCACATTCTTGCCGTCCAAACCAACCTGTCTGTCCCCCCCTCCCATTTCCTTTTGACCAACTCTCGAGTGTGTTTTGCCCGAAAAAGGTTCAACTAACGCAACGCCGCCGCCCAAAAACCAAAGAAAAAGAAACCAAGCAACCTGGCACCGAAAAGCAAACGCAGAATGCAGAATGGAGAACGCAGCGCCATCGGTCCATGATTGCCAAACAAAAAAGCCCGAAAAAAAAACTAAATCCAAGCAAGAGCCGCTGAAAAAAAAAAAGGAAAAACCAAAAGGAAAACTCTGCGGCACGAAACGAGGCAACATTTTTTACGCTTAAATGGCAGATTGTTAAAATAACAGAGGCGGCAACGGCACGCAAAATTGAACAACGGCATCGCCTTTGCTCCCAGCCCCAAGTGCTGGCAGAAGGGGTTTCTGCGGGACGGCTCCTCCAGGTTCTTCCACCAGGAGGAAGAGTCGCCAACCCACCGAGAAGCGGACGAACGGACCGAACGTCCAACAGGTGCAAGCCAAGATTAACGCAAAATCAAAGCGGAAAAGTCTGACGCGCGTCGAGGAAGGAAGAAGCAGTGAAAGGGGGAAAAGGAGTTTTAGAACATTTATTTAACCCATCAGATGGTCTATAGGGTATATTTTTCTGAGCTAAAAATATTTTAAAATTAAAATTTCATTAGATAATGAAGAAGTACGTACTATTTTTTCTGAATTCTCATGGCCAAAATAAAATATATTCAATAATTTTGAATTTTTTTATAGATATTCTGTGAATTGCTCCCTAAAACAAAATATTTTTTTATAAAAAGCAAATCTTGTATGCCTTAAATTTATTAAAAAAACTACTCAATATATTTCAGAATTATTTAAAAATCTCCTAAGAAATTCCTTAACACTTGCATTAGCAAGGCATCAGGCTGGATAAGGGTTAAGGCAGACAAACTTTGGCTCCACCAAATGGCTAACCGAATGCAATTGCTACCGGCTCCTTCTCCGGGCCCCTCGCAGCAGCGAGTTGCGCTTCGCTTTTGACTATATCATTAGAAGCATCATTAGAATCACTTGGCAGCGACTTGGCTGCGGGCAACGCCTCGAGTGGATTTTTTGCTGCTGCATAATAATTGTTGAGCTCGCCTCATATCGCGGTGGCAGGCTGAATTTTGCCGGTTGCCGGTTTGCCGGTTGCAAATTTTCCATTTAATATTTTTTTATTTTATTTTTTGGCTTTCTGTCGATTTTTAGCTGTTTGCTTTTGCATTTTGCAAGCCTTTTTCTGGGCATTAAACTTTTGATTAGGGACTTCAGAGAACAGAAATTAGCCAAAGGGTAGGGTATATAGTATTTATAAAAGTTTAATGATTGTATATAAATATAGTGAAATATGAGATATACATATATAAATATATATATTTTTTTTTAGTTCAAAAAAGAGCATTACAGTATCCTAAAGACGGAAAACTCACATTCACATAGCGTGTTAACATAATGTATTTATTTTGGCTTCCGGGGCCATCTGCAGTATCATTTTAACACGTTCGAAATGAGTCTAAGACTTGCATTTATTACCTATTATACTGCGCTTTTCTTTTCTAATCTACATCAACGTTCCCTGCTTTAAACTTTGCTAAAGGCTTTGTCTCGATGTTGGCTTCTGTTCTATGGGAACCTGCTACTCACAGAGCCACACACATGCCACAAATTGTAGCACGTAGCTACCATTTAGTTGAATGATCTAAGACAATTGACATTTTTTATAAACAAAAGCAACAATAATTTAAAAACAAACAAATTCTAAGAGCTCTAAATTCCAAAAACTGGCAAATCATTTTCAGTTTGTTTGTGATTCGTGGGAAAAAACTGTTCTTATTCTTATCTTATATTTTAAATTCAGAAATTTTTGTTGTTCCCATAACATATTGTTCGTTATATTTAATTTGTTTCAAAAATTGAACTTATGATAAGGATTCTTTAGTGGGTATAAAAAGTACGAATGTTTTTTTGAATACTTTTCTCAATTCAAGCCTTGACATTATGCTCTATTACACTTGGTGCCTGCCTGAACTTCATTTATAGGCAATGTTGAGGTGAATCTGGGAACCCCGTTTAAAACCAAGTGCAATGACATCCCGCACAGCTGCAGTGTTTTTTTTTCTGTCTTTCTGTGGCTGGCTTATCGAGCTAGCGCCCAACCGCCAACGCATTTGACAACATTTGTTTCCTCATTACGAACGCCGAACGGCACTGCAACTGGCAACTGGCAAGAGTCGCTGAATGTTAATTACGCGATGCTGCGAGGAAGCATCTCTCGGCGGCATCGCGTTGTGCAAAAGAAAGTGAAATGGAAATGAAAATGGAAATGGGAAGCGTGGAAAGTCGACAAGAGGTGAAGATGTCTGCCCGACAACCGCAGAGTTCACGATCGGTCAGCTGGTGCTGTATTTTTTTTTTCGGTTTTCCAGCTCTGCGGCTTTTCACGTTTTCAATAGGAGGTGCAAGCGATTCCCCCGTGGGGTCATGCGAATAGTTTCAATGGTCAACGAGAGTTGAACGATCGTTATGTGATGCTGATGCTGATGCCGACGACACTAATGATGAGCAGGAAGAGGCGACAAGTATTTCAGGAAATCAGCGATGACATATGGCTGCGAGTGAGAGGCTTCCTGGATTTTAGTTTGTGTGTTTAAAAAAATAAAATGCAATATTTTTTACAATTTACATAGGAGTATAGAGAAATAAAATTAGTTAGATTAAAGCTTTCATTAAACACAAAGACTTAAAGTTTCCATTACTACTTCATTCGAGAATTTTTGTAAATTTAAGGTTTTATTTTTACATGGTTTTTCTATTTTCAAAATACATTTCTAAAATAATTTAAAACATTTTTAGCATGTTGCTAAGTGTTCATTAAAATTTCTTCCTCAAAACGAAAGGTGAAAAATTTGGCCCGTGTGCTGGTGTGGGTTTCGTGGGTTTTTTGAATTTAGTGCTAATGCGTACAAGAAAGAGGCGTAACAACCACAAAAAAATAATAATAAAGTGCTAATAATTTCTGTGCAAAATTATGTTGCCCCAACGACTCTGAATAAACGTTCCCCTGGGCGTAGCGGCAATCGCTAGCTTAAACCCTCAGACCTCAAACCATAAATAAACAGGCAAGGAAACCTGATCTCAGGGGATTTTAACCTGAAGTACTTTGTTTTATTTTTGCATATTTAATATAGGTATATAAAATTTATAAATCTTTAATAGTTGAATATTTTATAATTTGTAAATTTCTAGAAAAGTTGTAGTGCTCTTTCCATTTGAACAACTTCGAATTGCTTGGTACTTTGCTTCAGTTTTTTGGTTTTGCTTTTGTTTTACCATTTTTTTGGCCTCAGGTATTTTCAATGTAAAAAGATTGGCTTGGTCAACTGACAGAAACACGCGCGTAATTAAGTTTGGATACATAAACATAAAAAATAAAAAAAAACTTCTGCCAAATTGCCTCCCACCCAGCGTTTGTTTGTGGCACGAAGGTTGGCCAAATTCATCGGGCAAACAAGACCGAACAGCAATTAAATCAAAGCAAACTTATATTTTTCGTTTATGATTTTGTAAATATTTGTGGGCTGTTTGATTTACTGCCAAGGGGGGATACGTCCATTTAGCCACCTTCGGTAATTACGCATAAATGCTATGCATGTGTATTGATGTGTATGGGATTTCTCTTCTCGGTATCAATTTTGTGTCAAGGATGAGCGGAACTACTGACATAAATTGGCGTTTTGGTGGATGCGCTTTGATTGATTGATTGATTGATACGACTGCGGGGCCAAAACAAAATATGATAATACAAAATACCAATGATGTCTTAATAGGCGTTTAATTCGGCTTTGAGTTCGTCTGCAGTGTTTTAATCTGCTGATGATGTTTCCAGCTGAAATTTATAGTTTTAATTGAGGAAATCTTCTTAAATGTTCTATTTAATCAATCAAGGACTTTTAAGCAGAAAGCTGTAGTTAAAGCCCATTCCGCTTATCCCTTCTGAGTTGTTGCAATTGCAGGGTAATTTGCAAACTCACTAAAGCCCAAGCCCAAACCAAGTTGCGACCATAATTATCAGGCAGAAGAAGAAGCCAAGAACTTCAGAACAAGTAATAGGTGAAATCCATAGGAAAGTGGGGCGGACGAGAGGATGGTACTGGAGGGGGTAGTGTAGTGCGAACAGGTAAACGAAGCGATCATCGCGAAGGGTCCACGGCAAATTCTACGAAACCAATTAAGGCGCCCCATGAAGGTACATTGGGTTTTGAATCGCGGAAAATCAAATCAACTTAATAAGCAGTCAATCAGTGCTTTAAGATGTTGTGTTTGAATGCTAGGGATAGTGCTAATGTAAGGGTATTTTTATATTTATTAATACATTACCAAATAAGAGGTCAAATATTTATAATCCAGAGTTGAATCTATCATAAATTGAGTTAAAATTCTCTCATCGTGAGAACATATGGCCTCTTCTATTTATTGAGTTGCTTTTGCTTTATTGAAAATCAAAGGTCTATATCACGAAATTAATAGAAATAAAATCACATTCTTATTTTTGAATCGTTGGCTAGCTTTCGGGAGATAATGCAGGGGCGCTTCTGTCTGAAAAGACTACGTACATACATAGTAGACTAATCTGTTACTTCTTATCGTAATTTCAAGCAAACTGGGAACGGTCGATGACATTTATAAGCTCTAGATTTTTTTTTGCGATCGTGGAACGAGTGTACTTGCACTACGCAGCCAGACTTTGATTTACTGTATATACTGTATAAATATCCTTATGATTATTTATTATCTTGAAACCAAAATATATAAAAATTAAGTTATTTACTATATACACTTTTTATTCTAGAATCTATCACTATTTGTTATTTATCTATTGCTGCGTAAATCAACGATGGGATATGATTGAGATCTATGATTTTCCCCACCACCGACAAGTTTTTTCGCAGATTCAGATTGATAGTAATTTTCCAGTCCTTGTAATGCTCCTTCGATCAAGGCGTTGGTCAGAGCAAGAAGTCGTTCACACACATAAGGAGTGGCAACGTGAATGCCAATAAAGACCACAAATAAAAATGTCTGTAATTAAAAAACGTAAAATAAATGTTATAGTACAATGCGTAAACAAAGAGGCAACCCAAATCTACTTACCAGCCACTTCATTTTGATTGCAAGCTTAAAATGAACTAATAATAATTTTCATGATTCCTTCGCATTTATAGATGAAGCTGAAGCTAGATTTCACTTGTCTAGATTAAATTATTCCACAAAACTCTTGTTTCGAGGAATAATAGATTAACAATTCTGTGAATTTGTTTCGTGATTTTTGTCTTGCTTAATTGAGATAAGGTGTTTTGAAAGTACAAGAATATATATATATATACAACATATATGTATACATATAATAATAGAAAGTCTTTCCAAATAAGCACATACATATTTCAATTGTGTTTGTTCTTTCCTCGAAGCAACAATAACAATAATGTAAATTTAAGTATTTCATTTGTGCTTAAAAACTTTATTTACATTTAGAACAATATTTCTTTCATTAAATTTCTTATTCCCTTTTAGATATTTTAATTCAGTAAATCCTTTTAGAATGGAAATGCCATGCCTGCAGGTATCCGAAAATCTAGATCTGGAAATATATCTCGATAATTATTTGCCCCTATACTGCCGTCCATTATATTGTCCATAATATTGTTGATTATTTGGTGGATAATATGGGTTGTATTGTCTGGAACCGTAGCCTCGACGAGCACTCATGTCCACGATGGGGTATCCACCACCTTGGTATCCATCACCGCCATTATTTTGTCCTCCGCCATAGGGTCCTTCATTATATGGCCCGCCTCCATTGGACCCTCCATTATAGGGGCCTTCATTGTAAGGCCCGCCACCACCGTAGGAAGGTCCTCCATTATAAGGCCCGCCACCTCCGTAAGAAGGTCCTCCGCCATACTGTCCATTTTCGTATTGTTGTTGCTGTTTTCTACGTTGCCCAAGTTTAATACTTTCATCAACGATGTTAGCTATGGAACCAAAGAGGCCACCAAAACCTCCACCTCCACCTTGACCGCCTCCAAAGCCTCCACCTTGGCCATATCCACCTCCGTTAAAATTATTGGGAACAGGGCTCACAAGATGAAAGCCTGCGAGGGCCACAACGACAACAAATACCTGTCAATTAAATAGAAAAAACTATTTGTTTGCCAGTCTTAAAAATATGTCTTACTCACCAGTCGATTCATGAGAACTGCAATTTTTAAATAAATATCGTTGTTGGTGCCTTCTTATATAGAAGCTGCAAAATAAACAATTGCTATCAGTGATCCGTCGCTGCAAGAGGACAAGAGGCGATAACGAGGAGCTGCGCTGCTCAAATCTCAAACGGAGGAGCAAAAACGCCGAAGGCTTAATACCTGTTCCCAATTTGTAATTATTATTTTTTTTTTTTTATATAACAATATGTTGAAAGAAGAAAATAGTCTGTGAAAAAGCAGGGGGCTTTTAAAACAGCGCCATTTACATTCATTATCCTTTTATCAATTAAATTAAATGTTTATTAATCTAAGTATTAATTAACTATGAATATTTTAAATTTTAAAAATAGAACATCAAAACTTCTTAATCAAAATAACGCATCTTTATGAATTTGAGAGGTAAATATGTTCTAGAAATTCTTTATAATATAACTGATAGCAATGTTTTAATGCACGTCTACATATATACCTTTACTGATAACAAAGAATTTATTTATTTCTTCTTCGGACTTCCAAGAAATCCTTTTAATTCAATTCTAAGAAAAAATTAATTATTTATATAAGGTGCAATTGGCGAACCCAATAAAATTCGAATAAACAGTTCATAGAACGATAAGAGCGGTGAATATTTATTTTTAGTAAATCTACACAAATATTCGATGGCAGACATACATAAATATTAACTCCTGACTGATCTCTTTTTATTCTCTAATTTCCTATGATTGTTCCTTGCCCCACTGTGCTCTGGACCTGGATGGGAACCCCTCTCATCAATTGAGATATTATAAAATATCTGCCCATTGCTCAGCTGCACTGCACGCCCGGTTTCCCCTTTCCATCTGAAAGTGCGTGCGGTCTGCGTTGCTGGTTTAGAACCCATCCACATAAACATACAAACATCCTTGGGTCCTCGGCGAGGAAAGTGAACCATGAACGCATCTGAACAGAACTGAGGCCCCGTGGTATGGCATTTGCCTTGTTAAATGATGTGCCGTGGAGCATTTAAATAAAGTGCCGCCCATTATAATGAGCCGAGAGCACTAGCACCGCATCTCGGTCTGCGTCTATATCTTATTCTCCGCCTGCCATTACGCTGCGACAAACTATGTTTATAAATACTATTTATTACATGATTGAGAGGACTGTGGTCTGTTTATCACATTTAAAAAATTACAAAGTAAAATAATAACAAATTATACCGATCCTGCCATTAAACCAGGGAGAAATTAAGCTTTCTTGTGACCGTACCTTTATAGCTTTCGTATTTTCTCACAGTGTTCTTGCCTTGGCAACCTCAGTCTACGTCTACCATTGTTGTCGACATCTTAACGTCATAAAGGCGCGGCTGCGGCTGGCAGACCCGCAGCCCCATCCCAGCAATTGTTGGCATACGCAGCGTGTCCGTCTCCTGGTCATGTTCGCGTTCTAATGAGCGGCTCATAAAACGCGCTAAGATTTGCACATAAAAAGGGTTGACTGTGGCCATTGCCGGTGCTCCATATGAAACGCATAATTAAGGCTGAATTGATCGGGGCAGCTGCTGCTCGATGCGAAACTCGCTCAACTGCTGACAGCCATTAAACAGGGGAGCTGCTCTAACTAACGATGGTTAAAAATGCCTTTAATAGCCAAATTGTTAGCAAACAATCGGTTTCACTGCTTAAACAAAAAAACTAAAACAAGTCGCCCTTGCAGAAGATGGGAACAAAGTTTCAAACTTTTTCCTTACCATTTAAGCAGTTCAATAACTGAATAAATAATTTAAGATCTTCTAAGGCTGCATGGATGGATGGATTTTGACAATACAAAATACTGCATTATTTAAAAACAATTATAAATTTGTTTTCATAAATATACGAAAAGCTTTGCACGTTAAAAAATATTTCTAGTTTAAATGTTGGTTTCTGATAATTTCGACACAAGCACGTTAAACTTTCTTATACGGCTTAAAACAAATTATAAAAGGGACTGAAAGATCTGTAATCTAGTAGAAAAAAGACAGCAAGGCCCTCTCATAGGAAAAACAGTGACAAGTCACTATACGAAAATTCCCATTTGTAATTAGGCGGAAGAAAAATATTGTTGTTGTCGCCAGCAGCATCTTCAATAAAAAACACAACATTTATCGCGATGCATTTTTCAAGCCATTTTCCGTCCACAAACACTAAAAAAAGAAGGAAAATTAAATATTTTTTCCTGTGAAAATGTGCAAATAGAAAGTTTGCCTCTCTCACCCGCTGAAAATGCAATAAAACAATTAAGGCAACGACAGGGCATGCAGATGGAAGGGAAACTGTGGCAAGACTGCAAGCTCAGCGAAAAGAAAGCAAAGTGGCGAAGACAGACGACAGACTCGTCGCAACCTTAATGACGGAGGGCAGTGCACAGTTTGGAAGGCACTGGGCGGCACCACCTCGTCCTCCCTGGCCCCGTCTGCCCATCTGGCTGGGTTCTTTGCCTGTGTGGTCGGCAATTGACATAACATAAACATTTGCCTCTGCCCACAAACGCACACAATCGTACACAATCGCAAATCGCCTAATTATAGCCCTGCGCGGTCCTTCTTTTCCCTGCCAGCCCATTCAATCGATTCAAATGCCCGACAATCTTTTCAATTATTTCTTATCACCTATGGGGGACCATGGCAAATGGAATTACACTTTCAAAAAATCATTGGTGCCGCAGAAGGGTAAATAGATTTTGCCATTAAATAATTGAGGTTATTGAGGCTAAGAGTACACATATTTAAAGTCAGCCTGAAAAGCACCTTTATTTAAATTTTTATGAAAATAAAACATAATTTTATAATATATTATAAGATTGATTCGGCTATTTGTACTTAAATATATTTTATTTATAGGGTCAAAAATTACTCTTCTTCATTTATTATATAATACTTTTAAAAACTTTCTTTTTATTAAAACGAAAAAATATTTTTCAAGTGTAATTGCCGCATCTCGCTGGCAACATTGTTGCAAGTTACAGACCATGTTGCTAATGGAATCCTATTCTCGCTGGCAAGCTTAGCATATTTGAACATTGGTGGACACCGATCGTTGCGAACCAGTATCTTTTACTTGCCCCTCCAACCCACTTAAGACGATTAATATAAATTTGAGCGAAATTTGCACCTATGCGATACAATTCACCCAGGCTGTTTGATTTGCTCGATGGTAGACGCCATTTTCGCGTTTATCCCCATCGTTTTTCACATTTTTTTCGGCGGATGGCAGTTGTTTGATTAATTACCATGGCCAATGCGAAGGAAAATCAAGTTTCGTTAGCCGCTGCGATTTAGCCAAATTGTCCACCAGTTCCGGCCAAAAGAAAATTAACAAAAATGTGGAAACTAACTGGCTAGGTGGTGACGGGATTTGGGGATAGGGAAAGGCTCTCAAAATCTAGAGTGTTGAGTTTCCAAAGCGGAAAGTTGCCGCATAATATGAATAAAAAGTTCTTCGAAAAATATAAAAACTTTAAACTCATCTTCTTTGATTTTGTAGTACAATTTTATATATTTTCTATATAGAGTGTGACGAATTGCAGCTCAGCTCATGGACTTAAAATCCACTCTCGCTACCTGGCTTGACACACCAGTACACGATCTGATGGCTTCCATAGCCCGTAACCATCTTACATCGATCGTTCGATATGCCAAGCCACTTGCACTTTCAGCATCGTCATTCTACTCGCGGACAACTTTCATCTTTCATCCGTATCTTGGTTGCCTGCACTTTCGTTCAATCGGTCAACGCAACTTGGCTGGCTGGGAGAGTATATCTAGCTGTGTGAGTACACTGGAAGAAAGATTGATTGATGTCCAGAAGAACCTAACTAACAGATATTCTATCTGGTTTCACCTTTTAGATTTTAAACGTGATGTTTTTTAGCTCAATAAGCTCGCAATAATTTGAACCCTTTAAAAAATTATTTCCCATTAATAATTTTAAAATAATTATTATTTTTTCTGTGTGCAAATATGTATGTTGCGTTGCATCGCCCAAGGGGGCACGTCGATGTCGATGGTAATTTGCATATTTTCCGCATGCGCAGACGACTCGCGACGGCCAGTTTATTAAACAAAAATATTGACATGAAAATCGGCTTTCGATTTCCACGGGACAAATTGTGCGGCGGCAGTTGCACCACCACGACCGGCAGCACCCTCCCAACGCCAGCCCCACTGCATCCCCGGCACCAGCGAGAAACGAGATTAAATGGAAAGTGAAGTTGCACATGCGTCGCGGCGCGTCGCGTCGCCAATCAAGCTCCACTCTAAGCCTGAAAAGTCTGAAGCCTAAGCGAACTGTTAGCCGCTCGGTTTGTCGTCTGTGTAATTAGGACAAAATGTCTAATGCTGACGATGGTGACCAATGCCGAAAAAGTAAATACAACTCGGTCTGTCGGTCCAGTTTTGGTGTCGCTTTACGCACCTTAATGATCATTTAGTGGACGGTCGGTGTTTGTTAGCCATTTACTTGGAGCGGCTTAAAGCCGATCAATCTGGCTGCAACTTTTACCTCAGCCGGGAAAGTTCTTCCATCACTTTGACCGAAGATGTCGCTTTCCGCTCTTTGTGGAATGTAAACAAAAAAGGAATGCAGTTTTTTTTTTTTTCTTATAATTTTGGGTTTATTTTCTTCTTTTGGGAAGTTCAATTTCACTTGAAGCGAAACTGAAAGTTTTCTTTTCTATTTGAGGATTACGTCTTGGGATTATTTTCTCGGAACATGATATCGGATTATGTGTGGTCAGAATAGGTAGGAAATAAAAAGAAAAGTTTGAAATCAAAAGTAGAAAGGTTTACTTTTTGTTTAGTTTTATTTTAAAATCAATTAAGAAAAAAAAGGTATTTAATTTTTTTGGTTGTACGGTAAACTTGCAGTTCTAACTGCTACTTTATTTCATATATTTTATTTTCAAAATTTTTTAAATGTATTTTACCTATTAAAAATCTCGTTATTTGCTAATTCATATTTTCTGACTAAAATTACGAAGCCTCATTCTAGTAATTAGCATTATCCTTTTCATATTAAGTTTTATAATTTGTTAGCTGTTTCTAAAAAAATAAGGAACTTATTTATACATAACATATCACCTTAGACAGCTCCTAAAATCCAGGTCAACCTTTATTTAATGCCAAATCTAAAAAACGTCACGGATAGCGTAAAAGAAATGCCGTTAACAAAGAGTGGCGGGTTCATTAGCACCGCCAAAAGCCTCGACAATGTATTTCTCTATTGCAATGAGCAAAACTGAATTAAAGCAACAATTATTTATTTAATCATATTTCATTGAGATTGAGCAATCAGCGGGAAGAGACGGACGCTCAGAATTCCCGGCTACCTGACACTGCGCAACTGCCACATAGAAGCATCTTCTGCAATTATTTGTGCATTAGAGGAAGCCCAGCTACCTCGAGCTGTCGGCTAATGTCAGTTTAAGTGTTGCAGCGAATAGAAAACATACCGAGGAAGTGCACCGGGAACGGGGAAAAGCGCAGCCGGTGGGAAAATACTCGAGCAAGTTGCAACTGCAACAGCAACAGCAACAGTGGCATCTGGGCAATTGGCAACCGGTTGGCTGGGCCTAAAATAATAATATTCGCATTAAGAATGCCTGAAATGTGCCCCAAGTCCTTAAATGCATCCGCTATACGGACCGCCGTCGACCGAAAGCCAAATCGGATTAATGCAGTTGAGTAACCCAAAAATGGCAGCCCACGCAGTTGCTGTGGCAAGTTGCCTGTTGCCTGTGGCAGGTTGCTCAATGGACTCCAGTGCCCATAATTGCCGCAAAGGGGAAAACTAAGAACGATTTTTGGCATCCATAATAAAATGCACATTTGAACGTCACTGCTGACCCACATTAGACTTGGAATTGGTCTTCATTAGAAAATTGCATTGCCGAGCAAAAATCTTAAATATAATTATTAATATCTGGACATATAATTTGAAATTGTTAAGAATAAATAAGAATAAAAACAAACCCCAGATAAACCCAAAAGAAACTACATTTAAGTTCAAAACGAAACACTTTCAGATGAATTTAATAATAAATTCGTAAGTACAATATACCTTTTTTAAAACAATATATGAGTCGCATTAAATTTGCTTGCAAATAAATATAGTTTAGGGATGAGAAAGTATGAAACGAGGTGTTGGGGCGAACATAAGGCACTGAATGGATCGATCAGTCATCGATAATCTCTGTTATCTTGGCACTTTCGGCAAACACATCCGGGATCTCCGCTTCGTCGGATCGCTCGATAATCCTATACCGCTCCGCCGCCGCCAGACACTGAATGGCCACTTCGCGGGCCTTGGCACGCGACTCATCCGGCAGCTGTCCCAGTCCACTCAGAAGCTCCATAATGTCTGTCTCAAACAGCTTCTTGGCGATCTCCTCACCCGAGTTAATCATGTTCAGGATTACGACAATGCCACGATGCTGCACAGCGGGACTGGGATTGGCGATCAGCGTATGCAAGATATCCAGGCAGCTGGCGATGCCAAGAATCTTCTCGCAGCACTTAACCGACACCGACGTAAGCATGGCCAAGGCGCCGGCACAGGCCATGGCCGTTTCTTCATCCTCATCCTCGCAAAGGAGAGCCAAGAACTTTACGCGATCGTTGTCGCCTTCGAACATTTTCACCACATCTTCACTCATTACCAGATTGCACAGACATTGGGCCGCTGCCCGGGTGAGGTACAGATGATCCTCCATTAGATAAAACTCGATCTTGGACACGCCCTGCTCCTTGATGATCCTCTGGCGTACGCTTTCGTTCATGCTGGCCAAATTGGTGAGCGCCATCAGCGCTTCGAAGTTCTCCAGCGCGGTGCAATCCTGCTGCAGGAGGTTCAAAAGCGGACGGATCACATCCAAAGATCGCTGGCCGCTGAAGGATACCTCTGGGTTGATGGTTATACCAATCCGAGCCAACGCCTGGCAAGCATGACGTTTGCCCTTCTCGGTACCCTCAAGGGCCATGCGGAGCAGAGCCTTAACGCCGCCATCCTGCACCACCTTGCCCCTCAGCTCCCTCAGACCACAAACGGCATTCAGGACTCGAGCAATCAGCTCCTGAGAATTATGGCTTTCCGTTTTGGCCAGGGCACAGAGGGCAGTCGTTATACCCTCGTTCGCCAGCACAGTGATACGCTTATTTATGAAATCAACATCATCCAGCTCGTGCTCCTCGGGTATGTGATGCTTGGCGAACTTGGCCAGCTCCACCATCTCCGGCACCAGTTCCTGCTTCTCATATGCATTGCACAGGTTCACAAAGGTGGTGACAACACCGTAAATACACGACTGATCTCCGGCTCGAGCCAGATCCATGAGTGCGTGTATAGAAGCCTTATCCTCAATTAGCTTTTCCTTGCACTCGGCATCCAGGGTCAGATAGGCCAGACCATCGGCTGCCCAGCGACGGATGTCCCGATCCTTGCCGGGTTTAATCAGGAAACGACGACATGCCTCGGCCAACTTCAAAGCTGCACCATCGCCAAATGGCCGGATGGCAGCATCCTGTCCACCGTAACTGCCCAGCTTGCAAAGACCCACCAGGGCGCGCACACGAATTGCATCATTCTTGGAGTGGTACAGGCGCTTCAGGATGTCCACACCCTGCTCACAAAGAGCCTTGGCCTTATCCTTCTTGGAAGAGGCGGAAATCAAGCACTCGCAGGCCACCCGCTGCTGCAGCTCGTCATCGGTGGTGGCCATGGCCAGGATCATCTGCAGGATGCCTGAGAACGAGAAGGATTAGTTAGAGATTCGATATTTTTCTTAAAATCTCAGCTTACCCTCCCTGGCAATGACTTGATTGCCCACATCCAGCGGACCGCTCAGAAGAGATGAAATTGCCACTGTGACCCGCACCTTGGACTCCATATCGGGCGCCAGAAGCTTGTCCTTGATAAACTCATCGATTTGATCCGTAAACTTCTGCTTGGCCTCGTCATAGTACATGTTCTCGTAGACACGGGCCAGGCAAACGGAAGCAATGGTTGACGATGAACCGGTGATGTCCATGGCACTCTCGTACTTGTAGTCCGGCAGTTCAGAGCACACCTCCAGCAGGCGGCACAGGCCCCGGATCTCCACCAGACGCTCGGCCCACTCCAAGGCCGAGTAGTGAACATTTCTGGTGATCAACTCCATCACGGCATCCCGAGCCGCTCCAGAAATAGTACGATCCGTAATGCTATACACGAGACAGGTGAGCAGTGTGTCGATCTCCCGGTTATTTTTGGCGCACAGCTCTTTGTTTGGCTTGGCGTCCGCCTTGTTCTTCAGTCCCGACAAGGCATTAATGATGGTTTGCAGGCAATACTGAGCGGTGGCCACGCAGTCCTCGTGTTTCTGGTCAAAGACCCGCATGAACCAAGGGACTCCCAGTTCCGTGAGTACACCCTTCGTACGCTCCACGCTATTTTCGCACAGGGCGGCCACCACGCGCACCATGTTCACATAGATATCCTGATCCTTTTCCAGCTTGGCCAGCGTAGCCACCTTCTGGATACAGTGTTCTTTATACATGAGCTCCGCTCCAGCCTGCTCCTTGGCCAAAACCACCAGGTTATTGGCTGCGGAGCGGCGCTTGTCGATGGGGGAGGCAAAGTCAAAGGTTAGATCCATCATCTGCTTGACCTTCGTCGAAGTTTTGGCATTGCGCGCCATTCGCTCCTCCACGATGACATGGAGCCTTTGAAGCATGGGCTGTACGGTCTTGTTACCCGGATCCGCCTTAAACAATGCCGTGGCGTCTTTGTAGGCCTCCTCGAACTTCTCCAGAGCCTCATAAGCCTGCGCCCGCCGGAAGAGGGCCTTGGGATCCCCGGGAGCCGTTTTCAACGATTCCGAGCAATCCTCCAAGGCGTTCTCGTACTGCTCCAGCTTCAAATAGGCGGCCGCACGATTCTTATAGAAAACGGGCAGCTCCTTGTGTTTGGAGCCCAATTTGATGGCATTGCTGTAATGCTGCACTGCCTCCTCCCAGCGGGAGGCCTTGAAGGCCTCATTTCCCTTATCTTTGTAGGTACCGGCATCGGTTGCCTCCTCTGTGCTGATCGTGTTCGTCATGGTTACACAATTCTCCTCCTCTGTTTGACAAGAAACAGGCTTTAAATGGAACTCCTATGATCGCGACGAGACAAATGACTCACGATTTCGGTGGCCGATTGGTTTTGTGGCCTAAATTTCGGCTGCCAGAAACTTCTCGATCGCTCTCGAACAGCAGCACACACACACACAGGTTTAGGTCGGCAGATGGCCAGCGGGAAAATCAAGCACGCTGTGTCGGAAAACTCAACAAAACCGCCTGCCCCCTAGAACTAACTATTTTTATTTTTATTTATAGACGGCGGCGCTGCCAGACTTTTGAAGGAGCCGGCGCCAGGGCTGCCAGTTGGGACGACATTTTCAAATTCGATTAACTAGTCACGGTTCATAGCAAATTCTCCAGGAAAATAAATTATATTTCGTTAAAAGTTAATTGCTTTTAGCAGCACACCTGTTGTTTCAATTGTTTTTAGCTTTCGATCGAATAATGTTTTCAGAGATTTAATCGTTAATCGCTAATCGATTCCGCGATATGATGTAATCGCTTGCACTCCCACCTCTAGGCCAGGTGAACAACTTCAAGTTCAAACAGCTGATCCGTTTTGTTTTGGCTTTCATGTGATATAACTAAACGAAAACAACCCAGACAGCTCCGTGGAAAGCGCCGAAGGAAGCCAGGATGTTCCAGCACGGCTCCCTGCTCTGGCGGCAGCTCGTCCTGTCCCGAAACCTACACCTCAGCTTGGCCCAGCAGATGAGCCACTACGACGCCCTTGGCATTGGAAAGCGGTCCACGCAGAACGAAATAAAGGCAGCCTACTATAAACTATCGATGCTATATCATCCGGATAAGAACGAGGGCAGTGAGAGTGCCGCCAAGAAATTTCGGGAGATCACCCAGGCGTACGAGATCCTGGGCAACTACAGGCTGCGTCGCCTGTACGATAAGGGGATCGTCCACACAGCCGGCGCGCAGTATGCGCAGGATGTCCACGATGTGGCGGATCCGGTGGTGGAGGATGATCCGGAGACCAAGTTCTACAAGTCACGCTTCCGGAAGACCCGCGTTGCCGACTCAGAGGGCCGGACGCCCATCTACGACTTCGACGAGTGGTCGCGAAGCCACTATGGAAAATCCTTTGACCGGAGACAAGCCGCCCAGGCCAAATACGATCGAATTAAAGTGCAAAAGGAGTCGAACAAGATGTCCAGTCAGACGGATATGGTTCTGCTCTCCCTCATCTTTGCCGGCGTGGCCATATACCTGATGTTCCTTGCCGAGAGCTCGTACGACACACCAAAGCATCGGGCGGAGCAGCGCCATCAGGAGGAGCGGGAGCGAACAACTGGCCGCCCGTAAGCAATCGTAGGGGTTCTCTAGTCCAAAGTGTACATAGAGTTAAGCTTTAAATGTTTAAATTAATGAAAATGACTATTTTTGTTGATAAAGATTAACTTTAATCAGAACTTTCCGCTGCGCTTGCGCGCTGTGTATTTGGTATCCGGACGAGTATCTAATCCCTGGCGACGACGCCGCTCCTTCTTGGCCAAAATCCAGTCACGCGATTTCTTGGGCGCCTTGCCGCGTGCCTCCCTGCAGGCATCACGTTTCTTAATGTAGTTCACCCGGCGCTCCTCCTCGGGAGTACCTGCAACAAACAAAGGCAATATATCGATCCTTCTGGTAGAATACTCTAGCAAATCTTACCCAAGGCCTTGGGCAACTCGGCCGTTCCACCAGTCATCAGCACTAGGTAGTATTTCTTGGCCTTGGCCGAGTTGGGGTAGTCCACGACTAATCCGCCATAGAAGCCCGCCTTCATGGCCTGCGAGGTGACCATTTCGATCTGGTCCGAGTTCTCCGGATAAAATTGGAAGACAGCGCGGGCGGTACGCGTTAGACATGAGAATAAGGTGGTGAAAAACTTGAGCAGGCGCTTGTGCGGGTTGTGATACGACTTGTCCGCATTGCAGAGCCACTGGAGAGCAGAGATCGAGATGGCGCCATCAAAAGTGCCTGGTTTGAAGGGCATGCCTTCGCCCATATCGCCCAAAATGACATCCCCGGCCACCTCACGCTCCACAGCAATGTCAAGCATGGCCTTGGATATGTCTATGCCGATCCACATGTGTTCGCTCTCCTCCAGCACGCTCCCCGACAGACCGGAGCCACAGCCAATGTCCAGAATCAGGCGAGATTCGTCATCATCCGGAAGGGCGAGCAGTTCCAGAGCTCGTTCCGCCATTTCAATTTGGATGTCAATGATGCGGGTGCTACATAATCGAAGAGGTTTAATTATAGGCAGTGCTTTTTAAGTACTTGACTTACTTTGTAGAGTATTTCTTGGCCTCATCATCGTTGTAGAACTTAAAAAGGAATTTAAGATTGTTTAATTATTAATACCACCAGGTTTTCCTTTTACTCACAATTTCCGGTGGTGCCGAGTGCTCGGGTCTTCTAGCCATTTTCGCTGTATTTTATATAATTTACAAAGCTCTAAATTCGAAGTTCTGCAATGAATCCAAATAAACAAAAAAAAGAACTCAACTACACGTGCAACAAACAGCTGATTGCCATTCGCCACGAATTGTTTGGGTTTCCTATCGATAATGTTATCGGTAAGTCGGCTATTTTCCTTGACAGGTATGGCAGCGCCATCGCCTCTGTCTGATTTGGTGTGGCCGTTTGGTGAAACTTCTTAAATGCCACATTTGTTTCGTTTCTTTTGGTATTTACATTTCTGTGCAGTGGCACCTACCGAGCAGTGAAAATTCGTGGAAAATGCAATAATTCATTTAAACTAAAAGCAATAAACATGTGAAAAGTGATATTCCAAGCAAACACGTGTCAGTGCATCAAGTGAATCGGTGAGTGCATCTCGAAAGTCCCCGTAAACCGACAACAAAGCAACATTAGCATGGGGCTCCTCTAGGTGTGGGTGTGGGGCGCATTGAGAATTAATAGCCTGTGCATGAGTGTGTGACAGTTCTGACGCGTCAACGTCAACAAATAGATAGCCTAGGTGCTAATTAGCACTCGTAAACGGAAATGCAAAGGCCTGCCAGTTGTGCCAAAAGTTTGTGTTTTGTGTGGGCGTGTGTGCTCTAAAAAACTAGTGACACAATTCGCGCTGGAAACCCGTTATGCTGACCCGTTTACCTTGCCCCAAATCTCTAAAAAAGCGAAATCTTTCCTAGGCTGCAAAAAGAATAACAACAGGTTAAAGTTTTGCTCTCTCTCGCTCTCTCTTCGAGCTGTCTCTCCAGCTGTTTTCGCCGGAGACGTTCTCTGTCTCTGTTTCGCTTCTGGCTGATCTGAAAGTTACATCAGTGGCTGTCAAACTCAAGGCAAGTGCATTCCAAACTGCATCGAAACTTGCATTTCTTTTAACGCAAGCTTACTTTTTTTTTACTTTTTGATAAATATATAAAGCAAACCGAATTCAGGTTTATAAGCGGCGGCGGATCGGCTGTGTTTGTGTACATTTTGCATATTTATGAGTCGCCATTTGGGGGCAAAACAGGTTCTTCTTTTTGGCAACGGAACATCTTTCACTCTTTCCAAGAACAAGATTCCCCCTGTTGATCGCAGGTTACAAAATTTACGCAACAAGCCGCCGATCTCGCGGTCGCTGGCCTCTCCACTCAACGAGTTTGCCAAAAACCCCAAACAAGAAAGTGGCAGGTGAACACCGACTAGCGAAGATTAAAATACTCTTAAATATCTTATTAAACTGATAGAGAGAATGTGAAAAATGTGACATTAAAAAATAGGCTCTTTTAAGATATAAAAAACTATGCGAATGCTTTATGCTCAAAGCAAAGGAACTAAAAGTTAGTCCACATATTCGAGTAGCTAATTTTCGACACTTTCTTGGGAAACTTAACACAATTTTCGCAAGACCCCCTGCTAGAGTATAAACTACAACCGAACGCCATCCATTTTGGAAACCAGATACCGATACGGGGACAAAGACAAAGACAGCAATGCAGAGGCACCAACTACAGATGCTCGCTGGCTGCTGGGAAGAGTCAGAGCTTCAGTTGAGTGGCTCCAGTTAGCCAGAGCAAACCGTTCCCGCCGGAAGAAAGTAAGAAATAAAATAAACGAGAAATGCGCAGTGGGTTAAGCCTTGGTCCACTGCTAGTGGCTATGCTAGTGGGTCACCTGGTCGCTCCAGTGACGCCTGCCAACCTGCTGACCAGCTATCTGCCCGCCTCCATGCAGGCCCTGGCCTACTACATCGATCTGCTACAGTACGAACCTTTATCGAGCACCACCGTGGAGCCCCCCTTCAGTGCCGATGATGGAGTGATGGAGTCCACGACAGGGACTCCACAGAGGTCTACACCAACACCTACTAAAGTAAGGACTACAACTCGGAGACCTAGTGCGGGAGCTGGCGGAGGTGGTTCGGGATCAGGATGGTGGCAGCCGCCCAGCTGGTGGGAGACACCACAAAGAACCTCAACCACCCAGAGACCCACATCACCACCTACACGGCCACACCGGCCGGCAATTTTCTCTCCCGCTCGTAAACCGGAAACGGAAAGAGTGCTGGAGGGCCATGCTCTCTTTGAGGAAATCGGAGATGATGTGGACTTTGACAAACTGCCTTTGTCACTAATCCGCGACATCCAAAGCGAACACGATGACTTCACTAACGATGTCGAATCGCTGGATAACTTTCTGCGGCTCTACGACGATAACTACGGAAGGGCTGCCTTTGACTTTGAGTCCGCCATGGATCGCTGGAGCACTGCTTCTATAGCGGGCAAGAAGAGGGTGCCGCCCACCAAGCCCTACGTCGACTTTCTGCTGGTCTATGATCTGCTGAAGCGAGACGCCAAAGCGGCAAATCTCAGCAAGTACGAGGGTTACTCCGAGGATCTACTGGAGCAGCTGCATGAACTGTCGCAGGCTTCCTCGGCCAGACAACTGCACACACTCTTCCAAAGAATGCTGGACCGTGGTGATGTCCAGCGAAGTGATGTGGTGGCTCGCGTCCAGGGAATCGTCAAGGATCTGGGCAATCCCAAAAGCGCAACAGCCAAGGCGATGGCCTTTATACCCAGCATGCAATTTCTACCTTAAGTGCCTAGAGATAAGCCCAAAATATACTCGAGGAACCCACCAGTTGACCTCATCTCTGTGTGATTGGATTGAATACTTTCATTTAATAAAAATATACATAACCACTTTTTAATTCGTTGAGGCAAAATGCATTTTGTTACTTAAAAGTATACTCTGGGACACTTTTTATTTTTTTCAGATTTGTTATCATAATTAAAACTAGCATATAACCGATTTGAGATTAATGCTTTTTGCTTTAATTAAGATAGATTCAAGTTTAGTCTAATGCCAAAGTTAGCTTCCTTTCTTGTTTGTTTTTTGTACTATTTATTTTCAGACCGGAAGCCCCCTTGCCACCATTTTGGGGCCAAGTGGCTTAACTGACACATTGGCATAGTTTAGTGGGTGTTAATGCGTTATCGATAACGGGTCAACCGGCTGCTGGTGGCTGCTTTTGTTGTTGCACATTCATCAGCTGTGATGATGACGTCGCGGCTCAATCTCCCACCCTCTCACGTGTAAGAGAGGCGGCTCTCTTTTACCCTCGCTGTTGCTCATATGTTTTAGTTTTCTCTTTAGTTGCACTGTGGGGCATTTTGATAAAATTTCTCTACAATTTTTTTTATATTTTAAAGGAATTATATAATAAAATGACATTACTATCGAGTTTTTTATTTAAAAGATTAAAAAATTTATCACAATGAGCAAATTAAACAAAGAAGATTGGCAGGTATTGTCTAAAATAGAGCCCAGAAAGTAAAAATGATGAAGATCATAAGTTTAATGCAACCAGAAGGATTTTCATTAATATATTTATGTAAATACTATTATTGATTTATACACGAAAGTCATTTATAGTATTTATTATAAATTTAAAAATATATATATACATATTTCACGAAATAATGTAATCTAATTAAGCATTTTTTTTATTACAAACTCAATAAGTTTTTCTTTGCTGCAGGCTCCACTGAATTAAGGCCCTGGCTTGACTTTTTCGTCCCACAGTGCGCATGCTCTCTGCCACAATTGGTGGCTGGTTTTTTGCCAGCGCTGAACGCTCTTTGATTTCATTTTGTTTTTGTATTTGGTGCGCGTAGCAAGCGGCTCTGGCTCTGCTTGTTCTTTAAAGTTCCGCCCGTGTAATCCATTCAACTAAAATTTATGCTTTTTGCAAATTTCCAAAACATTAAGTGATAGTTATAGCAAAATTATTTTGCCAGTTGGAATTGAAATAAAATTCAACAACACACTCTTATTGAGGCACTGGAAAACTGTGTGTCGTAGTCGGTGGAAAAGTTATCGATTTGCGTGAAAGTTGCAGGCTGCTGCAGATTGGCGAAAGAAAGTTTTCTGGAAATGTGAAGGAAAGAAAGCAATCATAACAATGGAAAACTTAAACTTTGCACGCACACCGCAGTTTCTGCGCAAAGTTATCTACGAAGCGCGCAGGTAAATGCATAAAGCAAACACACACAAAAACAATGCAGTGGGGTGGGTGGCAGGGTGGCAGGGTGAAAAAAGGGAAAAGTCAACCCTCCAGTGTCGAAGTAACACCACCCGCCGGCGACCGGGTCACCCTGTACGCGTCACGGTACTCCGTCTAGCCGGGAATCAAGTTGAATTTGTGGCTGGTTCTTAATTCTTGGCCTTCTTCGTGATTCTCGTTTCTTGCACCTCACAGGTTTTACTTGTTTTCCTTTTTCAAGTGGAGGCGGTGAGGAAGTCGGAAAAGAAGCGCTGCAGCAGCCGGGGTTAGCGTCTTATGTAACGTAACTCGAACGCCTGCAGACGTCAGTGGTTTGGTGTCCTCCTCACGCCCACAGATTTCATGGCCTTCTTCGAGTAAGACAGCTACGGGTAAAATAAAAGACATAACATGGGAAGGAAGTTTTTAATGGTACTTAGTATTAAAAATGATTTTAACAAAATATAATATGAAGATACTTTGGTTAATTTACCTTATAACTGGGATAGGAACATGTAAAAGTCAACTTGTCTAGTGATTATAATAATAGTAATATACCTACTATTAGTCAAAGTTTGTTTATCCTCATAACAATCATAAATTAATACAAAATAAATAAATGTTTAAGCCGGTTACTATTTAAAAGGAAGAAAGGTCGCCAAAAAACCACAAATAAATACAAAATACCTAATGTTTTGCCCTCAGCTGTACTTCTGTAAATATGTAGAGGGCTTGTGCATGTGCAACACGCGTCACTTGAGGCATAAAACCGCATACAAAGCCAAAAGACAACAAAGCAGCCGAGAGAAGGAGCTGCAACCATTTGGAAACCCTTTAAGGCCCAAAACCCCTAGGACGGCGATACCCTTAAAGAGCTCGGCAGTTAGTCATAGGAAATTGCACATATACATTCATAAACATGCAGTTCTGAAAAAGTATGAAATCATCTTGCTTGAATTTTAAAACCCACAAGAAGTTTAAATACCCTACATTTTACTTTATTTTTATTTTTAAATAAACTATCTATTTATTCTTTTAATGAGTTTATCTAAGATATCAGATAAAAGAATTTACTGAATTATCCTGAATATATTATATATGATATATATAGAGACTTTTGAATTTTAGAGTATTCCCCGTGGAAGCAATCGTGTTAGCATGCATGCCAATGCCATGCCCCATGGTTCACCGCTTTCCCCCATCTTCCCAATCGTCCTTACTCCTGGATGCCTTTGTTTTCCGCTGCGCCACCCCATTACCCATAGCCGGGGGCCATCATTTCGTGTTTCCTACACAAGGGCCTCTTCTACTTCTCCTCCCCCTTGTTCTCCTCTCACGAGGAACAGTCTTTGTTTCGGATTAATAATTTGGCTCCTCGTCCGCCATCTGTGTCAATGGGTGTTGCTATCGAGCCCAAGGCAACAGCCGCTTTTCTCGCACTTATCAAAGCCGAATGTGTGTGTGGAAAACAAAAGAAAATGGGGCGGGTAGTGGGTGGAATGCTGAATGGTGCAGCTTCCGCTTGAAGCGATGATGGGCTCCAAGTGTATTGATGTTTTTAAATATGTTTTTCGACCTGTGCCAATCATCAGCATTACCATCGTCACAGTCATCTTAAAAAAATAAATTTATAAAAAGCGAGTGATGCATGCTTTTTCTCAGAATTCATTCGTCTTTATTTCCCTGCATCCTCTGCCTTGTTTAATTCAAAGTGTTTCTGCTTTGTTTCTATTGGAAAAAGTTACAAAACAGTTTTATCCAGTTTATAGGAAGGCCTTACAGTTTTTGTGATGACCTAATTCCCAAGCATTGAATTTTCTATATTTAAATTATAGAAGTGTTTTCAAAAGAATATGGCTTTAATCGATAATGCAGCTGTAATTTTAGGAGACTGGGAATCTGTAGTATCAAATGACAAGGTCAAAGCCTCTTCGCAAAGCAACCCCACAAACCGACACATCGTTGTCAGCCATATGTTGATTTTAATTAATGAAACATTCCGCAATTTATTTTGTTATTTATTTTCCCCTCTCTCTTTTTCTCTCTCTGCCACTCTCTTTGCAGATCGTTTATACACAGCGATCCCGCTGCCACCTCATCCGCCGGCTCCCAACCAGATAGAGAGGAGGAGGCGTCATCCGAAATGGAACTCGCCCACACTTTGACCCTCAATGAGGAGGCCCTCAAGCAGCTGCCGGAGCACAAGCGACCGGTATTTGAGCTGGAGTGGCTGCGTTACCTTGAGAAGGCCCTGCCCACTGTGGCCAAGCATGAGATTAAGGCCAGCCAGAAGAAGCTGGTGCAGCAGCTGTCCGAGCGGATCCAGGGTGCCCCGGGTCCGCCCATGCGCAAGCTGATTGCCAGTGCTTTGGCCACTCTGTTCTCCGTCGGCGACACCTTCATGCTCTTCGACACGGTCAACGCTTGCAATGACATTCTTAAAAATAAGGATGACTCGCCCAGCTACCTGCCCACCAAGCTGTAAGTTAACTTAACTTATTACTAATATTCTAGCATTTAGTTCTTTATTTTATCTGGCAGTGCCGCTATTTGCGTGCTTGGATCGATGTACGAGAAGCTGGGCCGGATGATGGGTCGCACGTATGAGGACACCGTGCAGATTCTCATCCGCACTCTTCGAAATGCCGAGTCCCAGGCGAGAATCGAGATTATGCACACCTTGGAGAAGGTGAGCGCTGGCATGGGCACAGCCATTGCCAACGTCCACAAGGACATCTACAAGGCGGCCAAACACTGTCTGCTGGATCGAGTGATGGCTGTGCGTGTGGCCGCCGCCCGCTGCATCCTCAAAATGATCTACAGCGCATCATTTCTCTACCAAACCGAGCTGGAGAGCCTGGGAACTCTTTGTTTCCGTGCCTTCGACGGCAGTAACTACGAGGTTCGGTGTGCGGTGGCCCAGCTTTTGGGCACCCTCTTGGCCTACACTCAGCAGCTGGCTGAAGCGGCAACGGGAAATAAGAAGCAGGCCCAGGCAATTGCCATGCAGGCGGCCAAGGGAGCCACTCAACGTTTGGTCTCCCTGGATGAGGCGCTGGGCATCCTGATGTCGGGCTTCCTGCGCGGAGGAGCCTCCTTTCTCAAAGGAACCGGTGAGATAATCAAAGGAAGTTCCGGGGTCAACAGAGAAGTGCGAGTGGGCGTAACGCATGCCTATGTGGTCTTTGTTCAATTCATGGGCAGCGTGTGGCTGGAGCGGCAGTTAAGCACTTTTTTGGCTCATGTTCTGGATCTGGTGGCCAATCCAAAGGCAGCCTGCTCTCACGTGGATGCGGTGTACTCCCGCAAGTGCATCAACTTTATACTTCGCTCCACAATTGGCAAGATGCTGGGCGAGAAGGCACAGAGTGCCGCCTGCAAGGAGCTCGTCCACTTGGTGGCCAAGCAAATGAACTCCATTGACTTCAATCCGGAGAATGCCAAGGACTCCAACCAGGAGACACTCTTCAGCCAGCACCTGCTGGTGTGTGCCCTGCAAGAGTTGAGCTCTCTGCTAATTGGCCTGGGTACCACGGCGCAGAACCTGTTGGGTGATCAATCCCTGCAAGCAATCGACGCCACTTGTGCTGTCCTGGTGCATCCCTGTGCCGCAGCCCGCCTGGCAGCCGCCTGGTGCTTGCGATGTGCCTGTGTTGCGGTTCCTGGGCAGATTACTCCCCTGATTGACCGCTTCGTGGAGGCCATCGAGCAGATGCGATCATCGCCAGAGGCAATCGCCGGCTATAGCTGCGCCTTGGCGGCCATTTTGGGCAGCGTTCGATACTCGCCCCTGGGCATTCCCCACACCAAGGGCAAGGTCGTGTTCAACTGCGCGGAGGAGCTGCTGCGCTCAGCTTCCCAGAATAGTCGCATGTCGCTGCATCGCACCCAAGCCGGATGGCTGTTGATTGGTGCAATTATGACGCTGGGATCGCCGGTGGTCAAGGGTCTGCTGCCGCGGATGTTGCTCCTCTGGCGAAACTCCTTCCCGCGTTCTAACAAGGAATTGGAGTCGGAAAAGGCGCGTGGCGATGCCTTCACCTGGCAGGTGACGCTGGAGGGACGGGCCGGCGCTCTGTCCGTGATGCACAGCTTCCTGCTGAATTGCCCGGATCTGGTTAGCGAGGATATAACCCGAAGGCTGCTCACGCCAATAGAGAGTGCTCTGGCCATGCTGGTCAAGTGAGTCTACCAGTTTGTAAATTTATAAATTTGTAATTAATTTTATTTTATTTACTGCAGCTTGGCCTCGGTTCTCAAGAGCTATGGCACCCAGCTAAAGGCTCCGGCAGCTATGGTCCGCCTGCGGCTCTTCGAGACTCTCACCCTGTTGCCGGCGAATGCTTTGGAGGCCTCCTACACGCATCTGCTTCGCATGCTGGTCTCGGAGTTTACGCTTTCAGATAATGCGGCCAATACCACAAACTCGCTGCTTCGCACGCTTTGTCATGGCGATGACTCTATTATCCTGGGGACATGGCTGCAGGAAACGAATCATCGCACCATCGAAGACCAGGTGAGGTTATATTTGACTGGAAATGTGGGTCTGCTTATTTGTACAAGTGTGTTTGTGTGATCTCTTAATCCCTGGGTGTAGGCTAAATATCTAAAAAATATATTAATTCCTACGTCTGTGTGACACCCACTGTGGAATACCCTTTCTCACTGTTCTTTCTCTACCCAACCTCTCTCTTTTTCTCCCTCTCTCTCTCGATATAATTGTGTATTGATCCTAAGATGGAGCCCAATCGCAAAGTCGATGGCGAGCATGTAAGTGGAGTGCAATCAATGGCTAAACGTGCTTTTTCCTCTTACTCCAATTTAATAAATAAACATTTGCATGATTATTTTTATATTGAAATTTTCCTCTTTTATAAGCACGAATATTAAGTGTTTATTTTAGTTATTATTTTTGAAATCCATTCAATAATCATCACTTAAAAAAAAGTTATTTGCCTTTATTGTTTCGTTTTCTTTGCTGTTTGGACCGCTTCTTCCCGATTATTCCTTAATTATTTTCTGTAGTTTTTATTATTTTTATCTTAAGAAAGGCAATATTTACATCTTAACTCAACTCGTTTATCTTTCGTGTAGCTGCAACCGAACAGCGCCGCTGGATCTGGGGCCTTGGAGCATGATCCCTGCTGCTTATACCGTCCCAGTTGGTCCGCCCAGGGCAATGGATCCAGCACAGGTGGTGCTGCCTCATCCTCAACCGCATCTTCCGGCGGAGGAAGCCCCGGCAGTGGAACAACAAACAGCATTCAGTTGATCAGCAAGGTGCAACAGTGTCCGGGACCCTTGCCGCTGGGCGTGGCTGTGATCGATATGGCTGTCACTCTGTACGGCACCATCTTCCCCAAGGTGGCCAACAAGCACAGGCTGCAGATGCTGGAGCACTTCGCCGAGTGCATTCGGCAGGCGAAGAGCACCCGGCAGGAGGCCATCCAAATGAACATATTCACGGCTCTGCTGTGCGCCCTGAAGAATCTGACGGATAGCAAGACGAGCCTGGGTCAGGAAGATGTGCGGAAGAGTGCCACGGCTTTGGTGGTGGCCTCGCTGACCAGTCCCAACTCCACCATTCGCTGTGCAGCTGGCGAAGCTCTGGGCAGATTGGCCCAGGTGGTGGGTGATTCCCACTTCACCGCCGAGTTGGCCCAAAATAGCTTTGATAAGCTGAAGTCGGCGAGGGATGTGGTCACGAGGACCGGACACTCACATGCCCTGGGCTGCCTTCATCGCTACGTAGGCGGCATGGGCTCGTCCCAGCATCTGAGCACAAGTGTGTCAATCCTCCTCGCCTTGGGTCAGGACAGTGCATCGCCGGTGGTCCAGGCCTGGTCCCTTTATGCATTGGCGCAGATTGCCGACTCCGGAGGTCCCATGTTCCGCGGCTATGTGGAGGCCACCCTGACGCTGTGCCTGAAGCTGCTGCTCACTGTCCCGCATGCCCACGTGGATGTGCATCAGTGTGTGGGACGAGTGGTGAATGCTTTGATCACCACAGTGGGACCAGAGCTGCAGGGATCTGGCGGAGGAGTGGCCAGCCTGAAGGGATCCTTCCTTTGCTCGGCCGCTCTCCTCCAAGCCCATTCGGATTCTCTGGTGCAAGCGGAGGCCATTGGTTGCCTGCAGCAGCTGCATCTGTTCGCCTGCAAGTCCCTGCAGCTGGAGGAGCTGGTGCCCACGCTGGTTGGCATGCTGGCCAGTAACTATTTCATCCTGCGCAAGGCCTCGGTGTCGTGTCTGCGCCAACTGGCCCATCGCGAGGCCAAGGAAGTGTGTGACTTGGCTCTGACCATCAACGCCGAGCAGCTTCCGGACTTGGTAATCACGGAGTACGGACTGCCGGGACTGCTCTTCTCGCTGCTGGACACCGAAACGGATGTGGAGATGCTGAGGAATATTCACGACACACTCACCTCCATGCTGCAGATGCTGGCTGCCGACAATCTCAGCTCGTGGCTGAGTCTTTGCAAGAATGTGCTGACCGTGGCCGTGGAGGGTGGCCTCAATGATGATCCCGCTGGCGGAGATCCCAACAAGGGCAAGGATGCAGGCGGAGCAGAGCAGGAGGAGGAGGACGAAGAGGAGGAGTACGCCGACGATGTGACCGAATACCGAGCGGAGGAGAATACTTCCACCCATCCCGCAGTGCAACCGAGGTGGCCAACTCGTGTATTTGCCGCCCAGTGTGTGCGGCGGATCATCTCCAGCTGCGAGGCAGCCAGCTCCGTGCACTTTGACCTGCTGCAGGCCAAGGAGCAGCAACTGATACGCTCTCGCGGAGACTACCTCATCCTGCACTTGGCGGAGCTCATTCGTATGTCCTTCATGGCCGCCACATCCGACTCGGATCAGTTGCGCTTGGAGGGTTTGCGCACGCTGCAGGAGATCATCGATCGCTTTGCCAACGTTCCCGAGCCCGAGTTTCCGGGTCATTTGCTACTGGAGCAGTTTCAGGCCCAAGTCGGTGCCGCACTGCGTCCAGCCTTTGCTCCCGATACCCCATCTCACGTAACGGCCGCCGCCTGCGAAGTCTGCTCCGCTTGGATTGGCTCCGGAGTGGCGCGCGATATTGGAGATTTGCGGAGAGTCCACCAGCTGCTCGTCAGTTCGCTGAGCAAGCTCTCCACGAAAACCAACAGCACGCAGCTGTACAATGAGTCCATGGCCACGCTGGAGAAGCTGAGCATCCTGAAGGCCTGGGCCGAGGTGTACATTGTGGCCATGTTGGGAAATGGCAAGGCTCCCGCCTCGCTGCTGAGCCTGCAATCCCAACAGCCGGGCGGAATTCAAGCCATAACCAGCGGTGTGGAGATTAACGATCAGGAAAGCCGGGGAGAGAGTCTCCTTGGCCTGGTCCAACCAGAGCTTGAGAATCTCTCCGCCCACTGGCTGAGTGCCATGAAGGATCACGCCCTGCTCCTGCTCCCAGCGGAATTCCAATCCCAGTTGCCGCACGACGGCGGTGCCTTCTACACCACGGACACCATCAACTCCTCGAAGCCCCACTACATGACCAGTTGGCCACCAATCCTCTATGCCTCGGCTCTGTGGCTACGCGACGAGGGTTTCGCCCGCCACCAGGACACAAGGGAAACGACGGCGGCGGAATCGAACAACAACCAGATAACGCATGGCTCACTTTCGGCCGATCGCTTCCACATGATCTTCGGCATCTGCATGGAGGCCCTGTGCAGCAT
This sequence comes from Drosophila ogumai, assembly GCA_018904815.1. Lineage (NCBI taxonomy): Eukaryota > Metazoa > Arthropoda > Insecta > Diptera > Drosophilidae > Drosophila > Drosophila ogumai. The sequence goes on along the minus strand of JAEIIJ010017967.1, from coordinate 70,969 downwards.
GAGAAGCTCGGAGAGACCCAGGAATATCGTGAGCTGCCTGCGATCGCTCCACAGCATCTTCGACTCGGATTGGGCCAGGAGGCAGTTGGTCAAGGATCGGGCCCTGACCATTGAACTCTGTCATGTGTTGCACCGACAGATCCTCACCAGGGATGAGCTGCTCGTGCAACTGCTCTGCATGGAGATCCTCAAGCAAACAATTCGAGCCGCCAAGGAGGATTTGGATAGGAAACGGGATGACAATGCCAACTCGGAGGAAGGGAGCGGTGCAGAACGAATTGGGGAAGATGATTCCATGCAGCCCGGCAACTCCCATGTCTACGCCGTCTTGGAGGTGTGCCTCTGCCTCTTTGTCCGCCAAATACCCAGCATGAATCCCACGAGGCAAGGAACCGGTGGGTCTGGCGGTCTCCAGCTTGACTTTGCCTATGCCAAAATGGCCACCGGATCGTCCTTCTTCTCCGTACTGGGCGATGATAACGGCTTGCTGGTGGCCACCGGGCTGCAGTGCGTTGAACAATTGCTAGATCTGTGCACTCCCAAGGGTGCCCTAGGCATCCTGCCCACCGTCCTCTACATGACCACCAGTATCGTTAAGGAGATAGCCAATAAGTCGGCCATAGATAGCACCATTTTGGCCAATACCAGCGCCGTGAAGGCTGCTCTCCAGTGTCTGCGTTCCGTTTGTGTCCACCGGTGGGCCCAGGTGGAGGAAACATCGGAGGAGTGGCAACAGCTGCTCCAAAGCTCTCTGGCCACAATTGTGGATCTTACGAAAACGGCCGGCGATAATGAGGAGAAGAGAGTCGATGAGGTGACCATGCTGCTGGCCATCGCTGTCTTCATCCTGCACACTCCCGCCTCCGTGGTGTCCACGCCCTCATTGCAATATCCCTGCATCAATCACTTCAGACAGTGCCTGCAGTCGGAGCACCTCTCCGTGAAGCTGCGTTGCATCGAGACCACCCGATCGATCTTCGCCAAGGCGGAACTGAAGACGGCTACACCCTATATCCACGCTTTGGCGCCACGAATCATCGAGTCGCTGTATGCCGAGTCCAGCAAGATGCCCACCAGCGAGCTGGAGCTGCAGGTCACCATCGAGAGCATTGTCACCGTGGAGCAGCTGATCGATCTGGCAGAGCCCCAGCACCGTGAGTGTGATTGTTTTATTATTATTTTTATTTGCACAAAAACTGGCTCTTGAGATTATTTTGAGTTCGGGGTACTCCTGGGGGTTACTTTAAAACTGATAGAAACAACGGGCAAATGGGTAACGAGTGCCAATACTTTTCGGATTATATTATTTTTCTAAATTTTGTCGGCCTGTTTCACACATTAGTCGCAATTCTGTTTTTACTTTAGGGAGGTTCCCGCTTCGAATGTAATATTCGGTGTGCTTTATAAGTTGTTATTTTTTAACCTGCGAGACTATATTGCATTTTCTCTAAATATAACAAATACCTATTTTGAACAGGAGTACCCTGACTTTAGAACTTAGTTAGTCTTAAAGCGGAACGCGATGTCTCTTCCAGCTTTTCTAGTTAACACTCTCCCCAATCCAATCCAACATTTTTATACATAATAAATAGTCTGCATTTGCCATTCGGCTTTTCTATGTCATTTCATTCTTAAATCTCTGTGATGTCAGGAAGAAATATTATATAAGTAGCATTACATAACATTAAGAGCTGCACTCACTTTTGAGACAAAACAACCAATACGTTATTATATATATTTGCTCTTTTCTCTGTCTTCCCCTTTAATCAACTCACAAAAATCATATACAAAAACACAAATATAATACCAAACAAAAATAAACTGTTAGGAAACATGAACTTGCTACAAGGTAAATAGTTATATAGATCGATCCAAGAATGCATATGTTTCATGTTGACAACAGTACATTTCCAAAATATAAGACAGTTTTTATAATTTGAATGAAAAAGGAACTCGAATAAAGCAGAATATTTATTATAAGTTTACTTTTGCCTTACATCGATGCTTATGATAAGCTTAGATTGAAGGTAAAGTAACGAAACGATCGTCACCAGAGCTGCTACTTGTCTCTTGAATAGTTATTTTTGTTGTTTTTAGCTAAAGTCGAACCTTTGATTTTTATAAATCGAAGCCGGCTATGACCTCAAGTCTGCAATTACGAATGCTGACAAAAAACAGGTCGATTCTGCAAAACAAAGTATTATTAATTTGTAATTTGAAGTGTAATCTGTCTTATATTTTAGAAAAGTACCCTTAATTGCACTCTCGATGTTTTCAAATGCACCAAGAACCCATAGATTAATGAATATCAAATAGAGATTTAGATGCAAATCGCAAAATCACGCTTTAAGTGTTGCATGTGTTCCGTGATTGTAATGTACAGCGTCGTGTCAAGGCCTCATTTCTAACAAAACACAACTATTAATGATTCCATTTCCTTTTCACAGACATACAAATGCTGACGCTGCTGGTGCCCGTGCTGATTGGATTTTTAGCGGAGCCAAGCAGACTTCGAACCCTGCCCAAATACCAGAAGCAACTGCATGACCAGGCCCTGCAGTGGCTATTGAAGATCGGGCCCAAACATCCGCAGGAGTTTAAGGCTTTGATGGGGCAGACACCGGAGCTGCGACAGAAACTGGAAGCGGCCATTCGCAGCCAACAGCAATCTATAAATATTGCCCAAAAGGCAACCGAGGCGCAGAGAAACCTCCTGGCCAAGCCACAAAAGCCCACGATCAAGTTGAAGACGGACTTTAGTAACTTCCAATAAACAGAAAAAGGAGAATCATCACCCTACAAGTAGTTCAGAATCCGCAAATGCTAACTTAAAAATGCTTAACAATAACGAAGGTTCCCACTCGATCGATCGATTCCTTTGACAATGAACGTTGTGCGGAAGTGGAATTTAATCTTTAGACAATTTTTGGACAGTTTTGCAGGGTCTAAATGTACAGCAAATTTCTTAATATTTAAAATGTGATTATAAATATTTGATTTCTTTATTTCGAGAAAATTACAAACATTTAGAACTGAAAGCATAATTGTTTATATTATTATCTAAACATTACGTTTGCCTGCTGCATCATCAAACTCAAGCCAACCCGGAGCACTTATTGGTGAGGAGGAACTCATGCTGTCCGTCGTATAATTATGCTAATATATGTGAAACACAATGAAAGTACCTACAAGTTTATAAATTATTTGTTAGCTATTGTAATGAATTATTATACAACGCGATAATATACAGTAAATAATAATAAAAACCTAAAAAGCTTATTTCCAGTTGTATTTCTATGGAACTATGTAGTCTGGCTCCACCTCCTGCTTGACGGTGGGGCTCATTACCTCGTCCTCGCTGAGCGGTTCCGATTTCAGGCAGCTCTTGGACTGTGAAACGACTTCGTCCAAGGTTAAACTGCTGCCCAGTTCGATGTAATTTGCAGCTGGACGTGAATGCTGCGTCAAGGCGGTGGGCAGATTGGTAAACAGGCTCGACTCCAGTCGACTGAGCAGAGTCGTGCGGTAGAAGAGGGCCCGCAGTCGCTGACGGAAGACCTGGATAGGCGGTGAGGATTCATCGTAGTCCGATTCCGGCTCAGCTTCCTGCTTGCGAACTTCGCCGGAGAGAATGCAAATACTGCGGAAAGCCATCATTGTGGAGTAGTTGGGAGGCAGGAGGGGGCTCTTGGCATCATTTAGCTTGTCATCCGCCAGGTTCCTCATCATGGTGTTGTAGCTCTTGATCAGTTCCTTCGGCAAGGCGACACTTTGTAGTGTTATGGGACGGTTTGGTGGCTTGTAAGCTAGAGCCCTCGCCACATGGGAGAGATTTTGTGAATCTCGAGGGAGCGAAAACACAGCCGGTTGTAATATGGCCAGGTTGTAAGCGTATTTAAAATAGTCGCGAAAGTCCAAGTCGATCTTTGCCATTTTGGCATCACTCTCCGCTTGTGATATCTCGCGTTTGGGCCTTTTAGCTCTTGGCTTATACAAGCGTGTAAACTTGTCCTTTTCATCGGCAGCCAATAAGGACGTCGGGTCCTTTTGCCATTCCTCCAAACGTTGCGCCCAGTTATCAGCCGTGATCACTGATACCTTCTTTGACCTTCGGCGAGGCAGGTCCTCGACCGTTGCCGAGGGATTCTGTTCGAGGAAACGCTTGATCACCATAAAGCGGGTGCGACAGCTGGTACGCGAATGGTTGCCCAGGAATGTGGCGCAGTTCACCCACTGCGAGGGCCCGTGCTCAGTGACAAAGTTCATCAGACGGGTGTCGTCTTGCACCGACCAGGAATCCGTCTTGTTGCGCTGCGCCAGCACATTGTGGTAGCGCGTCCGCAATTGTGCCAAGGATCGGTTCGGGAATAGGGTACGCGGGAAGCAGTGGAACTTGCCATTGTACTCTTCCACGGCGGCAAACAGCATCATGTCCTCTTTGGTGGTGAAGGGTTCTACAAGTAGAATACGAAGTGTACAGAAACAGAAGCGGAACAAGGACAGAAGGAAACCCACCATGACTGATGCTGGGATGCAGCACATAAAAGTAACGCCCGATCAGCGTTGACTTGGACCTGCCCGGAAAATACTCGGCCACACTCTGCCAGTTTACAACATTATTCGAGGTATTTCGCTCAACCTGCGTTCGGAGCCGCTCGTTTTCCTCCTCGGTCCAGCGAAGGGTTCCCTTTGGCTCAACCTGGTTACGCAGGGCAGTGTGGAAGCGGACGAAGCACTGGTAGTCCGAACGCCGGTCCAGCATATCGGCTATCAGCGCCCAATTCTGCATTCGGTTGGCCGTGACCACCGATATCAGGGACTCATCCTCCTCCGGCGTCCAATCGTCGCGTCGGAGGTCCGGCCGCAGGTAGACACTCCACATGGCCTCGCAGCTGTGTGGGGAGTGGCGGTACTCCACGTCCAGGGTACTAATTTGATTCCAATCGATTTGAAAGCTGCTGTCGGCTGTGGTCAAAAGATTGACCAGTGTTGTGACGTGTCTCTCGACCGGCTTCCGCTTCCGACTGCCGCTGGGCTGTTCAATCATCCTGCTGTTGCCGTGATCCAACAACTGCAGGATGAAGAAGCTATTAGTTAGGAGTTTCTAGGAATTCTGGGGAAACCGTAAGCCTTACCTGTTGTTTTATGCCCATGATCACGTTTTTCTTATCCTTTAATGTCCATACATGCCGGGACCGCATATCAAAGTCGCTGGGAAACATTTCCGTGTGGCAGCGCGTCTCGTAGTCATCGTTATTCGGACAGCTACGCCCGTCAATGTCTCGGAAGTACAGGTTCCCCTTGAAGAGAAAGGTGCCCTTACGCAGTATCGCCCCGCTAGTGTTCAGTGGTCCCGTGCCAACATGTGAGCGCGACTTCAGGCGGCGCACTAGGATCTCCTCGTTCCGGGCGTACCGTGCCTTCACAGTTTTCAGAAGTTCTAGGATCTTCGCCCGGACTTGCTTCAGGCGGCGCTGCATCTCTTGGTTTAGCAGCAGAGCGTTGCCACCGCTTGGTTCTGCGGTACTGTGCAGTAGGTCTGAGATCTCGGTCAGGACCTGGTGGTGGTTCAGCCTGAAATTGACATCCTCCTCATCGCCCATCGCGCCGGAATTGGAATTTGTTTGTTTTGTTTGCTGCAGTTCCGTATTAGGGATGGGTCTAAATGGGTAAAATCTATCGATGACTTGAGGACAAAATTAATTCTTGTAATATCCAGAAAAATATTTTACTACAAAATAAGTTTGATTTACTGCTAGGAATTGCATACTGAATTATAAATATATATTGTGCAAATTTATGTATGAACATTACTTCTGTGCCAAACCTGAACACCTTTACCAAATCGATAACGGCATATCGCCTATCGGGGGCAACAACAAAAGAGAACAGAGAGAAAAACGCGTAGTAGCAGAGTTGGGCAACTTAATTAACAAAATTCGCGGTGAATGCGCTAGCGTAACATGGACGATGTCCCGGTCAAGATAGTGGAGCGCTATAAACCCCCACCAGCCGTCTACCAGCTGCCCCAGGCGACCCTGAACCGCCTGGCACAGTTCCGGGAGGATTTCTACACGGATCACCCTGACTACCAGTACGATGGCCAGCTGGAGCGAGCAGTTGTGACTCAGGCGCAACGCTGGCGCCAGCTGCGTAAGCAGCAGCGCGAGGAGCGCACCAGGCGCCAGGAGCGACGCAAGGAGCAATCCCAACGGGCGCTGGAGGCCAAGCAGAAGGAGATGCTCGGAGCCGTCAATTACCCAAGTACTGACGATTTGTCATCGGACGAGGAGGTGACCGAGACGGAGGCAGAGCGAGTGGAGAAGACGGAGGAGGAGGAGGAGGTGGAGCCATCTCAGCCCACTGAGTCACGCGACTCGCACGAACCAAAGTCAATAAACGTGTGCAACAACTTCCACAACATCTTGCAGCCCACCATCTTAAGCACGACCCCGGTGGCCAGTCCCCAGACGCTGCACAAGCGGAACAGCTCCCTCAATTATGCGGACTTCGAGTACAACATGAACTCCACGCCCTTCGACAACATCGAGCTGAAGACTATCAACGATCTGGATATACTCGCCCAGGTGCTGCACCAGACCCAGCTGGAGGAGAACCAACGAGAACTGCGGCAGCAGCAGGCGCAGAAGGAGTCAGAGCCGCCCAAACAGGAGATGCCAGCGCCTGTGGAACTGACGATGACGACGCTGGCGGAGACCAAAGCGACGCTCGACAGCGTCAATTTCCATGTTCACTGTGATGACGATGAGGGCGGCAGGAGCGAGCCCAAAAACATTCCACCCACGACCATGTACAGCGCTTCCCCGCAGCAGCAACAGCCGGAGCACTTCCAGGTGGGCCATTACTGAGGGGCGTTAATCCCTAGCTCGTAAATGATTTATCATGAAACTGGCCTTGCCAGCGTTTACTTTCTATTTAAAAAGAAAAACTGTTATTGTTTGTCTTGGCGAAAACAAACGATTTCTAGCTAATATATTTCTGTATTTGTTGCGTCGCATTAATTTACGTTTATCCATTATAATAAACAAGATAATATGGCACAGAGTCGAGTTTTTATTTATTATCGAGCCTGCAAAAAGAGTATTTCATATTTTAAAATGTTAAAGAGATTTCTAAATAATTATTTTTAATTGCAGGCTTACCACATGCATGGCTATAATGGTGTCCCAACTTTCTACTCTACGCAGCAGCCTCAACTTTACCAGAACAACTACTACGTGAATGGATTTGGCACACCACCCAATCACTTGATGTCACCTCCAGCGCCTTCCTCCATCCTGGCAGTCAGCCAAGCGGAGGACGAGGTAGCCACCAAGTCGAGGAGTGTGCCGGACATACTGCGCGAGCTTAAGACAGAACTGCTGCAGGCTGAGAAACGCCGCACCCGCCTGCACAGCCACAATGGGGAGGAGCAGCAGGAACAACAGCACCCAACAACAGAGATGTTATCCACGGACAGAAACTCATTCAGGGAGCTGGCTGGACCGGCGCAAAACCTGGCGCATCGCATCAGCACCATGGGCTTCCCCTTGGAGCGGGTGGCCAAGGTGGTTGGCCTGTGTGGCATCGACGACAAGAAGGTGAGATTTCTTATTTTGTTGGGATTTCGGAAGTTTAAATTTTAACAATTTACATCGCCGACAGATCATCGAACACCTGATACCGCTGGGAGAGCTCATGGATTTGGGGTTTGATGAATCGAAAATCTCGGCGGCGCTGCTCAAGTTCGACAATAATAAGGACAAGGCGCTAGACTATTTAATTAACTAGTTCAATTCCAAGGCAACCTTTTGATATGGCCATCTTTTACCCCCCGCAACACCCAACCGGTTCTCTTTATGGTGGCTCCTCTAAATGTATTTTTAATCATTATTATAAGTTCTCGCGAGATATTCCTTGCTTCAGAATCCTCAAACGCAGCAGCAGCAGAATAAATATATAAGTCAGTGTAGTAAGCACAGTTCAGTTGGTCAGCTAGTCCCGTTCCCCTCTTTAGTTCATGCCCAGCATTAGCAGGTTGATGGCGTGCTCCACGTTGCCATCTGCCAGGGTCAGATAGTTGACGTTCTGGGTGTGATTGATGAAGCCCATGGCGGCCATGGTGCGCAGTTGTTCGGTAAAGCGATGACGGCGATAGCAGCGCGGCAACACATCGCTGTCGTCGCCCCCATCACCATCATCATCGTCATCCACAGCGTCGGAAGGTGTTGCTGCTGCGCCGGCGGCGGCTGCTCCTCCTCCGGTCTCTACCTCCATGCTTTCCACTGCTGGTTGCTGTTGCGATAGAGATTGAAACGCTCGGGCCAGCTCATTGCGAAACAACTCCGAGGAGATGGAAGTAGTGCCGCTGGCTCCGCTGCTGCCTGGACCAGATCCGGTTCCCACCAGTGGAGCCGAAGTACTGGTCCTCGGCCTCTCGTCGCCATGCAGTGCCTCATCTGCATTTCGTTGGGCTATATTCGAAAGAGAATTAAACGAGGTCACATTGGCCAAGGCATTCGCCAGCTGCTGGCGGCTAATCTGTCGAATATTGGCCATCTCATCGCGTCGGTTGGCAGCCGCAGCTGCTGCCACAGCGGTGCCGCTACTCCCGCCGCTGCTACTGCTTCCGGCACCCAGCGAGTTCTCCTCCTCGGATGAAGTTGTTGATTCTGAGGCAGCTTGTTCCTGGACTGGATTTCGGAAAAAAAAGAGATTATTTCAAGGATTTCATCCAGGGTCAATTGTGGTGCGCTTACACTGTGTGGCCGAGCTGTTCCTGGCCAATTCCTTGCGAATGGTGTCCACTATGTAGGGAGCAGCCTCGCAGATGAGCGGATAGTCGCGGACTAGATTTTGGACCACCTCTGGCTCGTGCAGCATATTGAACAGCACCGAATCCCGGATCAAGGCTTGGGCGCCCAGATTGCGCCTGAATTCCGGATACTCTGCCAGTATCTTCTGCAGGATGTTAAAACGCGAAGTGACGCTAATCTGGAGGTGCGAGGTCAGCGAGAAAAGCTCCTGGATGTGCTTTGTGTTGATCTCGGAGCCCACTGGTGGCACATACGGCGTATATCGCTTGGTCTTCCGAAAGCAATGAATCACGGCATCGGGCTGTAGCGAACGGCTGAGGATGTCAGCATCCTCCAGCACCCTCCCGTGATGGATGATCTCTGCAAGTGCGCAGCAGATGACTTAGCACAATGGGAACAATGGTCGCCGTCGATCGGTCACTTTCGTTGGTTCACTCACCCAATTCGTTGGCGTCGCACTGCAGTTGCAGTTGCAGCTCCTTGGTGACCAAAGCCTTCAAATAGGCGACATCCCTGTCTAGATCAATGTTGTGCAGCGGATGCACATCGCTCAGCTTGTTTTTGAGCAGTGCGTACACGGTATGCATGGTGCGATCAAATTTTTATCCTTTGTTTTGTTTTCCACAAACCCGCGGCCAGTCTCCAGTTATTGTTTTTGTTTTAGTGTGGCCAGGCCGCGGCGGGTGAAATATACCATACTAAAATACGTATCGATAAAAAAATCGTCTCCAGGGCTGGATAACACGGCAAAAATATTTGAAAACATTTTTAGATAAAAAGACTGTTATTCTAAAAATGATTCGTATTATCAAATATTTTTTTACCGTTCCCCAAAACCTTAGGAAAATATATAGATTTTTCAAAAATTAGACAGTTGGCCGCTCTACAAAATTCAACTGAGCAAAAAACATATTTTAGATATATTAATATAGCTGTGTTATATCATGTCTTTGGACCGTGGAACTCAGACAAACAAACAACAAAAGACTTCCTCCCCAGCGTCAACATCAAAGGCGAACGAAAATGAGGAGGAGGAACCTGATTCGTCAGGCCGAAATACAAGGATGACTGAGAACTTTGGCTTTTCCAGCAATGAACCGGTGTTTAGCTGTCTGTTTGAAGTGTTCGGGATAGTGCAAGGTAATAACAATAATATTAATGTTATTATATTCCTTGTAACTTATATCCCTTGTAACTTATAATTGTATATCCCTTTCAGGCGTTTCTTTTCGCATGGTAAGTATGTAAGTATATCTTTAAGGGTAATGCATAACGGGATTTTCTACTTCCTTCCATATAAAAGTACACCTTGAGAAGGGCCCAGAAGCTTGGAGTTCGCGGCTGGTGCACAAACACAAAGACGAACACGGTAAAGGGCGAAATTGAGGGGCATTATAGTCCCTTCGAAGAAATGTTAGTTACTACCATAGCTGTGCCCATAATTAATTATAAATAATAATTATATTTTCACTACAGGCGCCTCTGGTTAAAATACACCGGAAGTCCAACCAGTAGAATCGACAAAGTTGTCTTTAGCGAAACCACCGAACGGCCGCAATTTACCTATGAAAACTTTACAATTGTGGTGGAGTAGTCCATTTATTTTTAAAACCAAAGAATTTAAAATTTGTCCTTATATTGTCATAAAAAATTATGTAAACACAGTGATCTTAATACTCATTATTTTCAATATCATGTTTTGGTAAATTAAAGCTTGAACTAAACAACGAACTAATTAACGACAACAAGGAAGAAGACTAGCGCTGTCCTGGTAAAATACAATAGTTTTTAAAATAATTTTACAGTTTTTAATTTCCCAAATTGTATTGACATTTCTTTTTTTGTACAATAAAATCCAGAGTACTCATATGCACCCTTCAATTCTTTTAATCGCTAAAGGCTCAGAGTTTTCGAATAAAATGAATAAGCTGATAATATATCGAATAATATGACCGTTTGGTTGAACGGTTCAGGGGGCCGGTAATGTGAATTGGGTGGAGATTATTTTATTCCCACTCTAATAGTAGAAGCAACAGGTTCTGTTTAAGCTTCTGTGTTTTATCTGTTTTTGTGTCTATTTATAAAAAAAAAAAACGTGAATTAAAATGGCTGGCAACAAGTTCTTAACTTTTAACAATGGCGAGAAGATGCCCGTGATTGGCATTGGCACATGGCAGGTAATTTAATACATATTTTTGGTGCCACATACGTATAGTACATATACCTATAAATCGTGAAAGCACGATTATTTGAATTCAAAAGGTTTAATTATAATAGTACCTGTACTATTATTATTATAACTAATGAAAGACCTCAAAACAAATCTGACACGTCATTCAAGAATCTTGGAGATTCCGTTGCAGTCAACAGAATCTGGTTGTTCTCCAGACCAAAGACCGGTTTTCAAAAATAAACAATAAACCTTTATTTATTCCTATGTTACATGGCTGGGTTAGTGGGTTGGACTTTCTCTAAGCAGAACCTAAAAGCTGCAGGTGTTCAATCGCTTAGGGACCTGCCTCTCCCAGCAGTGTAGACACTTGAATCTTGAGATTATTCATAGATAATAGAAACCACTAAAACCACATTATTTCATAACATCACTTCAGGCATCCGATGAGGAAATTGAAACCGCCATCGACGCCGCCCTGGAGGCGGGATATCGCCATATAGACACGGCTCCAGTTTATGGCAATGAGCAAGCCATCGGACGAGTCCTCAAGCGATGGCTGGACGCCGGAAAGGTGAAGCGCGAGGAGTTGTTTATTGTGACCAAGGTGCCACCAATTTGTAAGTAAAATATATCATTTCCAGATCAAACTTAATTTATGGAAAAATCTCTTCAATATAGATGTATTTATATCTAGAAAATTGCAGTTTAAAAGATTTTAAATTTATGTAGGGATAATACATAAATAAAATAATTTAAACAGATTTCACAATAGCCACAAAATGTCAGAATTTCCTAGAAGCAACATATTGATAAGATAAGATTAAAGCATATTATTTTTCTAAATTATTTCCTTCAATTAAGACTACATATTTTTACACTGATTTCTTATCAGTATGTTGCCATGATGGATGTGAATAAATCAGATTCTGATTGTAAAAATATTATCTTTATGTATTTATTAGTCACATCGCCGTTTGAAGTGTTATTGTGGGCAATAAAAGATAAAGCTTCCATAGTAAATATAAGCTGAGTGGTATAATAATGATAACAAAAGAATTTTGATTTTTTAGGAAATACATACAATTCAATTTGTTTAACAGGTCTTGCTAACATCTCTTAAACTTTTCTCTCCAGCCAATCGCCCCCATGAGGTGGAGCCCACCATCAGGAAGTCCCTGGCCGATCTGCAGCTGGACTACGTGGATCTTTACCTGATCCATACCCCCTTTACCATCAACATCAATGAGGATGGCAGCTTCAAGCTGGACAAGGATGGCCTCATGGAGGTAGATGTGACCACCAACCATGCCGCCATCTGGGCAGTAATGGAATCACTGGTGGAAAAGGGTCTGACTAAGTCCATTGGCGTATCGAACTTCAGTAAGGATCAGGTGGCCCGTCTGCTGAAGAACTGCAAGATTAGGCCGGCCAACAACCAGATCGAGCACCATGTCTATCTGCAGCAACGTGATCTGGTGGACTTCTGCAAGTCCGAGAACGTGACAGTCACCGCCTACTCCCCGCTGGGCTCCAAGGGCATTGCCAAGTTCAATGCAGGCGCCGGTATTGTCCGGAATATTCCCGACCTGATGGACATACCGGAGGTCAAGGAAATAGCCGCCGCTCATAAGAAGACACCAGCCCAGGTGCTAATCCGCTGGATCATCGACACCGGTGTGTCGGCCATTCCCAAAAGCACGAACCCGGCTCGCCTCAAGCAGAATCTGGATGTCTTTGATTTCGAACTGACCGCCGAGGAGGTGGCCAAGTTGTCCAGCCTGGATAAGAACATACGCGTCTGTGACTTTGCCTTCTTCCACGGGTGAGAAAAGTTTTTTATATTTTAAAATCAGTATATTAATTGGTTATTTTTCTTGCAGCGTGGAGAGGCATCCGGAGTTCACCTTTAAGAACCAATATACCAACTAAACAGACATTCGAATATACTCATTTTTACAACAAGAATTTGGAATAAGTATTTAATATACTTAAATTATATTGTTATTTTGCACTACAAATACACTGCATTTCTTATGCTTCACATAAAGTTATAAAAATTTAATTATTTATTGGTTTTCTTTGGCATTCAACAGGTGAAAGGTTTTGGTTTTTGTTACAATTTTCAGCTCAACAGGTTTTCCCCCGGTCATTGACTTTTCGTCGTTCGTTTTTACTGGTTTTTCCTTTGCATCTGTGATGTCGTTAATTCGTGATTCATTGACGGTTGGGCTGAAAGAAAACTCGCATATTAAGAAAAGCTCTTACACAGTTAGTATTGAGATATATTTGCAACACATTTCTGGTAATCTAAGCTTAAACAAATCACAAGGTTTACATTAAGCAATTAGTAGCGAGCGATAAAGTCGGTACTTTACAGCTTCAAAGTGTTTTTTGCAACTACCAACAATTCGAGGTACACATTGTATTAAATATATAAAAGGTCAATAACTGAGATATTAACGAGACGGAGTCTTGAATACTTTGTAAATTTAGTTCAAAAATAATAAAGAAACGAATTAAAAAGCCGGTTAATATTAGTAACTGCGAAACGATCAACAGGATAGCCAAACCATTCGCCATCCTAGAACTATAGTACAATTTTTGGGGCCAATCTCAATTTGATTGTCGGGTCTTTTGTTAGTTTCGTCGAGTATTAAAAGTGAAATTCGTAGTTGCTGTTCCATGCCAAACTCACGTGGTCCGCGTCTCCTCATCTGTGCTGTTCCTGAAATGCAGGCAAAGGCATCCTAATTAATTTGGGATCAAGAAATTGGAGGAAATCAACTTGGAGAAAGCTAAATAAATCGGATAAACACTCACTTCAATCCTCGACAAAATTCATACTTGGCATGCAAATCAAACAAACATTTTGAAAATAACGTTCTTGGGCGTAAGAGTTACCTGGTTTCTTGATGGCTGCGCATCGCCAAAGTGGCCACCTCGAAGAGGCCAATGAAAAAGCAGAGCATCAGTGGTCCAAAAATGGCACCCTGCCAGCCGATCCAGTACATGCCGCCGGCAATGGCCAGGCCATTCAAGTAGGGATGGCCACCACTAATAAAATTATGTAAAATTTATATAGTTAATCTTTTCTTTATGCCAAACACTCACCCCTTGAGGTCCGCATATATGGCCGTCTCAAAGGATGACGGCACAAAGAACTGCAGCAGGAATAGTATCAGTCCGGCATAGAAGCGATCCTGGGCTAGCCAGAGCTCCAGGAAGGCAGGAACAGCGCACCAATAGCTTCCCAAGAAGGGAGCCGCTGCCAGCATGGCAGCCAAAGCGGACGGCAAGAAAACTATTCGTGCTCCAAAAACCGTATGCACCAGCCAAGTAAAGAGGCCGGTAAACGTCGAACATTTGAACATTGAGACTAGGACCACCGTAATGGAGTTCTCCAAGGCATCGGCGATCTTGATGCCCGAACTGGAGTACCCCAAGTACTTGGTGATCTGCAGCGGAGCATACTTCTCCTGGCTGCTCGAAAGTAGATAAAAAAGAGCCGTAAAGAAGACAATCTAAGAAGAGGATAAAAATACGGATTTAATAAAGTTTTTAAAGAAAAAATAAATACAGAGAAAATTATAACTTACCATATCTAAAATAAACTCAATGCATGCCTGTCCGCCGGAAAGCACCAGAGACAGAATTTCCCCTGTCACGCCCATGATCATCGACAGATTGGTGCGTATGATGTGCCACAGGGATTCGGCAACCTCCAGTATCGTCTGCGTGTTGCTCTGCGCCCAGCCGATGATGCCCTGTTTCGCCACTAAAACTAGCTCTTTAAAATGTCCTTGGTTAAATAAACGGCCATTGGTTAGCAGATGCAACACAGAATGAGTTAGATTGTTCACGCAAACGAAGGTTAAGAGATGGATGAAGCGAGCAATAACTTAATAACGGCCCAACACCCCTTGCAAGCCCCCAAAAACAAAACTCAAAAGGTTAATAATAAATACGGGACAAATGAAAAAGATAAACAGAAGCCATAGAAAGTATAGGTAAAGCAACATACCTGGATTGTCGACGATCTCGCCAAAGGTGCTCTTCAGGGCGTCCGTTGGAACCCGCGGACCGTAAGAGGTATCCGCCTTGCTGAAATCAATCCAGTACTGAATGAGCCTATCCCAGACATCGAGGATCTGCTCCTTCAGCTTGGTGGCGTGCACCTTGTCCGCGTCCGCCAGCCAGTCGTCGATATATGTCTCGATCTTACGGCGACCATAATGGTGCGCATTGTCTAGCGCATCATCGATGGACGCCTGCATGTTGGCGGGCAAGATATCAATTAGCTCAGGCCGATCTGTGATCGTCTTGTTAATTAGATCCTTGCCCAAATAGGCCACCTCGATCGTCTCCGAGTATATGTTCACGCAGAAGAAGACGCTTAGAAACACAATGATGAGCAGCATGAGAATGATCATGAGAATGGAAGTGACAGACTCCACGGAGGACTTCAGTGAGTCTCGCACGATCGTATTGATTTTGTAATTCAACTCCAGGACACCAGGAAGGCACAGGGGCAGCACGGCGGAATGATGTTCGATGGCCCACGACTGCCACAAAAACAGATCTTGAAATGCATTATGAACTTTTAATAGTAAAACAATACTCACCCGCAGCGCCAGGTATACTTCGTTGATCTTGCTGCAGGCAAACTGCGTGATCCCCGTATAAACGCCCACCGTGTAAATCAGGTGAAGCAGGATGGGAATGGCTGCCAGGATGAACATCCAAACGTTGCGGTACAGGAACGTGCCCAGGCAGGCATAGAACAAAAGTTTAAAGAATGTATCACTCTGGTGGCCCTCAATCTCGGCTCCGTGCTTCGCATCGAACGTGTCCGTGGAGTCGACAGTGTCGCTAAGCGAAATGTCCTCCACCTCCGACTGTGGACTTAGTGGGGGTTCGCTACCCAGCTTCCCACAAATGCTAAAGTTACTCAAGGAACGTTCGAAATCGTTCTTATCGAACAATTTTTGCAGGCGGTCCAGGTAGGATCCAGACTCTTCCCTTGTTTGAAGATGGTATGCCGTAGAGGCAGTGACATAGGCCATGACTAGGAGGAAGACGGGCACCTGGAGGGCGCCCAAAAAGCTGCTCAGATAGCCGGCAATGGCAATCCACATGGACTGGCCAGCGACAACAAAATGAGCACTGTTCTCCGGCTTCCAGAAGAAATGAACGCACGTTAGATAGACCAGCACCAGGGCGATGAGCTGTGGGATATGGATGGTTAATTTACAAGGAAAACAACGTGACAGAACACACATACCACATATACGTTGAGGTATCCAATTATTTGGACAAACAACCCGTGCGAGAAGGTTATCCAGTGCCACAAGGCCAGTAGGAAACCCTTTGGAGCGTATAGCACCAGCAGTTTGATGCACCCGGCCACTCCGCATCCGGCCAGGAGCAACTGCCAGTGCTCGCAAAGCCAGCCTATCAGCAGCCGGCCGCAGTGCTCCGTGGCCTCCAGTGGCGAAAGGCAAATAGAGACCAACACGTTACAGTCACGCTCCTCCAGGCGCTGGAACCAGCTATTCACGCTCTCCGCCAGCCGCCGCTTGAATGGGAAGAGGACGGCGCCCATGAGGAAAGCCCACAGAAGCGGACGTACAAAGGGTCCCAGAATGAAGCAAACCGCTACGAAGGCTCCCACGCCGGCGGCGATCAGAAAGTTGTACATGGCAGCACGGAAGCTTTCATGGTTCTGGGAACGCATACGTAGCAGCCGGTTGAGAACGCTGTCGAAGGAGCGATCTCGCCGAATGGGTATCGGTTCTGAGCGGTTCATTTTGGGGGCCCAGAAACACGAGGAACTGCCGGCGGAAGTGAACAACTGGATTAGTGCTTTTATGGCAACCAGCAGAGCAGCTCCATGTCCATGTGGGGCACGCCCATATGACGAAACTGCTCCGCTGAGAGAGAAAACTTACTTTTGGTGATTTCGGCCGCGATTTGTGAGATCAGCAACAGATGATTCACATCGGGGCGGGAGGAGGGTATCGGGCAGGCGGCGGAGTTGTCAGTTTCCGGAGCTAGAAGTGGTCATCGGAGACGCAGCAGATTCCTTTCGACGAGGGGGCGGAGGGGCGGGCACGGGCACACATAAACAAAATATACGCCGTTACTCGCTAATTACGTCAGGCCAATGTGGGTATTGTGCAACACTGGCAGAGAGTCGATAAACAGTGAGCAGCCACTAAAAGGGATATTTTGGGTGTTTCTTTGGCATTTAAATTGTTGAATATTAAAATAATCTATTGTCAATATTGACACTTTTCTTTTTGAAGATTTTTGTTTGTAAAAGTATTCCACCTTAAAATATTTTATCCTTTTTGACCGCGGTCGAAGGAAACGGGTTACCACTGTATACTGTCAGTGCACACGTTGTCCAACACTACTTCAAAACAAAAAACGACGCCATGCCAGGTAAGCGGCATAAATTGAATATTTATTTTATTTATTAAATCAAGTGTGATTTAGATTTAACCCTACAGCAAGTGCTCGAATTGCGCGACATCCTGCAATCTTACAACAGCCACAAGGATACCTACATGGACCTCTATCGCAAAATCGTTAAAAAACACTACACAACAGAACTAAACAACTTGGTAGGTTTATCTGGCATAAGTTATAAATTAAATATAAACCCAACTAAACCTTCTGTTCCAGATCCAAAGCGAGTTCAACATTTTAGATGCAGAGTTAAATGTTCCCAAGATACCGCCAATCGCCTTTAAGCCGGAAGATTACACACCCATGTTTCAGGTTAGTTTGGTTTATTAGGCAAAAATCGCTTAAAATGAATTAATACTTTAATCGACAGCTCAGCAAATTGAGTGAAATCTACGAGGCCACCAAGGATAACTTGTCCTGGTTGTAGGACTGCTCCGATCGATCCTTGGTACTATTTAGCCAGTAACCGTGTAGCACCCGATGGGTGTGCTGGAGGCACTCGAACGAGGGGGATTGGCTCTGGATAATGAATATATGTACATAATTATTGGTTAAAAAGTACATGCATTCTTACGTATGCAAGAAAGGAATCAACTTACATTGAGTAATGGTATTACAGGGCTCTTCTTGAACAGACTTCCTTTAGTTCGTAATATCAACATGTACTTCACATCCAACTGTAAAATATAAACTATTTTAAAAGAAGTCCATACTGTTTAAATTTAGATTTTCAGATATTTTCATGACTAAAAATAGAATTGGAAACTGGGCCGATGACTATTTGCGTAGACTATACAAGATTAGGACTTAACAGAATCAATATACAAATATAAACTCAACTAGTTACTCACATCTTCTATTACTTCGTTTAGCACTATGTCATGGATCTGCCCCCGCTGGACGCACAGCACCGATTGCCTTCCGAATGACCGCACAGTCTCCGTTTGCAAGGCCATGTCCCAGCTGTAAAAGAGCCGCTCGATGTGCACCAGGTTTAGCGTGGAGCGGAGCATTAGAATGGCTACCAAAGCCCAGGTAACAAGGGGATAAATAATGCGGGGCTGCCAGAGCCCAATGTTCCGGCTCCAGAGACCGCAAACTCCCACAAAGTAGGCGGTGGCCAGGAACACTAGAAGCAGCAACCGGCGCAACTGCCTCCGAAGCTCGGTTCCATGCAGCCGGTTCACCAACTCGATGCGCACCACGTCCCCGCCACAGTGCTTAATGCACAGCTCCAGATCCGCCTCCGCGTAACCGGCATATTTGGCTTTCCGACTGTAGTATCTGTGGATAGTCATCTCCTTATGGGCCATGTTATCATAACCAGAAAATTGTCAAAAATTAAGCATTAAGGTCTAAAATTGGCTTTTATTATTATTTGGTTTTCGGGAAGAAGAAGAATCAAAACAAACGTGTTTAGGTCGGTTTTTTAAAGAAAATACCAACGAAAATAAAAAGCATGTAGCTTTATTGGTTTTCTATAGAACGGTCACACGGTTTTCTTAAATCAAATTAAATATATTTAAAAATTTTATATATACAAATATTTGTTTCCGGAGCTAAAATTTAAGTCTTTGTCAAAATACCAAAATTGTTAACTTACCAATTCTTAAACTTACTATCAAATTGATATTTATAACATTAAAACATCCGAGAACTAAGAACATTTCCAAAATTTGATTCACAGCTTGTTTTAAATTCATCCAAGAAATTTTCAGCAAGCATTTAATTTGTTATAGCACTGACTTCATCCGAGTAAAACAACATTTTCGAAGGGTTTATTTTACGAATTCCAATTTGTTTAAATCTTTTATTCCTATAATAGCATCATTTTTTTTCAAGAACTTCACACCATAAAGCTGCAATGAAAGCATAATATGGGATATTGAAACATAGGCGAGTGTGTCGACTTTAATTTAAACAAGATGAATGATTACTTTATATTAACATATACAAGTGTTAACTAGAAATGTATGTAATCTGTTTGTTATGAAAGATTTTTTGGATAAAATCCCAAGTAAAAAGATTCACCCATTAATACGAATGATACTCGGCTAATTGAAGTGTTTACTATAAATCCAAGCGTTTCTTACAATTATCTAAATTTCGGAGAAACTTTTTGAAAACCAAACTAATTGCTGAAACGTGATGGGTCGTGAAATTAATCAAAGGCACCACTTAACTCCACTTTCGACCACACCAAGTCCTTCTTTTGACCTCGTTTAGGTTGACTTAAGCTTACTTACACTTATCGATTGGGCCCATTTCCCAATAGCTCATCATCGTCGTCGGGTTCATCGTAGAGGCTGTGGTCCATCATGCTGCTATCCCCGCCCTCCATCTTCATAAAGCTCATGCTTTCCAGGTTTCTGAGCTCGGCCTCTAGTTCCTCGCGCCGGCACTCAATGAAGATGTCGGCATCACTTTTGCTTTTACTCATCAATTTCTCCGTTATCGCAGAGTGCGCTTTTGGCCGATAGAAGAGATGGGGCTTAGTTATGGTTCTTATATTATTTTTCGAATATATCATGGTTGCTTCCCAGGTCTTGAAGTCCTTCAGCCGGGCCATTTTGTATTCCAATCTTCGGATCTCGAATTGCTTCTGTTTCCTATTCAAGAACAGCGATTCGCGCTCCTTCCTGAGCAGCGCTCGTTCCTGCAGTTCCTGCTTCTCCACTTTCTTCTCTATCTCGGCCTTCTTGTCCTCCTTGCTCTTCAGACGCGACTCCTCCTGGCAGAACTTCTGCAATGTGCCCAGCAGCGATCCGAACATGCGGCGATTTCGTGCCCGCGACTCGGAATCTGTTCCCTGAGCCTCGACAACCTCCTTTTTGGATGGAAGTTCCCGAATGACCCTAGAGTTTATCCTTGGCGGACGCCCATCATTCTCCTCGATGGGAAACCGGGGAGTTGCCGACTTGGAGTCGTAGATGCGGCGCTTGTTGTTGAAGGGGCCGTTCCCGGGACCGTTCCGCATGAACTGCCTGTTGTCGCCGCCGTTGCTGTCATTGTTGTTCTTCTTCCCATCCTGGTTGTATTTGAACTTATCCGTCCTGAAAAGGCAGCAGAAATACCATTAATTGGATAAAGCATCTCCAATTGGGAGCATTACCTCTGCTGGGCATGGGGGGCATTCGGATGGACATGGACGCGGCCAGATATGCGGCGGATATTCTCATTGAGGATTACCAGGGACTGCTTGGCCGTGTTCAGCTTTTTCTCCAAGTCATCAACAGTCGAAAGACCCGAGTCATTAACCATTATTCCACGTATCTCTTCGGCTGCTATTTAAATCTTAATTTGCACACCGATTTTCATAAAAGAATTAAAAAAAGTTTGTTCGAGATGGCAGTTGACAAATGATAGTGCTTCGATTAATCTGGGTCGATAAAAATGGAGCACGATAAACGCGAAAATGAGCAATAGATTTTAAGCGTTTTAGTGTGACCAGAACTTCTCTGGGATTTTCAACATTAGCCGGCGGGCACACTGCCACGAGATAAATATTTTTCAACAAATTAATAAATAAATAAATAAATATTGGCGGTTAGCAACAAATCAATGGACAGCAGCAACGATCTGTCGGATGAGCTGATCCGCCGCCTCAGCGTGGGCGGGGCTCTGGGTAAGCCGGAAACTTGGGTTTCCCAATTGGAGACGCACCTGTTGTAACTTTGTGGTTTCTGATTCTCAGAGGAGGTGATTGCCAGCGAAATCTTCCAGGAGACGACCATCTACGAGGACAGCAACGATGTGGAGGCAGAGGCGGAGCCGGATGACATCATCATTGTGCACATGGACATCCGGGAGCCGCTCAGCACGCTGAGGTTAGTAGTTCCTAAACAGCAGCAGGGGTTGATCTCACATCTCTTCTTCTTTCTACCCGCAGGAAACTTGTTGAGCAGAAGATCGACGTGAGCCTCAATTACTACACATTTTGGCTGCAGGATGCGCAGGAGGTGAGTGAACCAAGCTCCTATGGATTCTTTTAACCCATATAAACCTCTTACCCCTCCAGCTGGAATCGCACAAGAACCTGGTGGATCAGTGCGTCAAGGGCGAGGGTCTGGTACAGATTAATGTGCAAATACAAACCATAGGCAAGCGCATCAACATTGCCGATGTTCTGAAACCCACGGAAGACGCACTGGCTGCCCTGGCCTCGGAGGAAGGGTCGGGCCAGCTCACTCCGCCCGAAACCGCCAGCTCCACCAGTGAAAGCTCTAGCAAAACGCCCACTAAACGAAAGATCAAGGTGGAGTCTGAAGACGAGGGCGTGGAGGCCGGCAAGGAAGTAAAGCCAGTCCTGAATTGGGTGCTGGACAGCAAGTTTAAGCGGGAGCAGGCGCGTCTGAAGATACCCGAGGCAGCTAGCGAGTGGACGCAGTCCCATGTGACCCACTGGCTGGAGTGGGCCGTCAAGCAATTCGAGCTTAAGGACATCAACATGAGCGACTGGCAGATCAACGGCCAGGAGCTGTGCAGTATGACACACCAACAGTTCTCTCGTAAGTTGCCCCGCGATCCCGGCAACGTCTTCTGGACGCACCTGCAGCTGCTCAAAGAGTGCAACTTTGTGTCCGTGGTGCACAAGCAGGCGGAGGAGCTGCGGAAACCCAAGCAGCCCAGGATTATGTCGGCCACAGCGGGGTCTGTTTCCCTGGAACAGAGAATCATGAGGAAATCCTACCAGAGTGTCAAGAGTTCCGATTGTGAGTTTATCGAAAACACACCAAAAAGCTAGAAAATATAAAATCTTTCCATTTGCAGCCGCTGATAGTTGTTCTCCCGCGCCACAGAGTCCCACCAACTACACCACCATAGGTTCTGGCAACAATGGCCAAGTGCAGCTGTGGCAGTTCCTGCTCGAGATCCTCACCGACTCCGAGCACACGGACATCATCGAGTGGGTGGGCACCGAAGGGGAGTTTAAGCTGAGCGACCCGGATCGCGTGGCCCGTCTGTGGGGCGAGAAGAAGAACAAACCCGCCATGAACTACGAGAAGCTGTCGAGGGCGCTTCGGTACTACTACGATGGGGATATGATCTCCAAGGTGTCCGGCAAGCGGTTCGCCTACAAATTTGACTGCGACCTGCGCCTCCTGACTGGCTACGATGCCCGGGAGCTGTCCCGGCTGGTGAACGAGCGAAAAAAGTCGCCCGAGCATCTGGCCGCCATAGAAGCCATCAAGGAGGATACATGACATGGCGCGGTTGTGGTCAAGGTGGAACCCGATATACTGTGGAAGTACGAGGAGCCTTAGCGCCGACTGACCTGGTCGGATGGCGGCGCCTGCAAAATTATACAACTTGTTACGTATTATACACTCTTAAGGCACACGATTTTATTATTCAATTCGTATTCGTTAAGCTCCATAATCTCTGTCTACCTAAGCTATGGCTATAAGTATAAACACTTTACTCTTAATCTGAATAGTATCTATATAGTGTGTATATTGAATATTGTTCGTTACATGATTGTTGCGATTTTTGTAAAATCCATAAAACTAAATTCATTTCCACGCGATTTCCATTTGCTTTTTTTTCTCCTATTTTTCGGCTGTTCCTGCACGGCATCGTTGTGTGTTGATGATGGTTTTGTTTGTTGTGATTTTACGTGACTAGCTGGCTTGCTTAACTGATCTAACTAACTCTAAGCGTGGGCATTTAGCGGCTCCAGCTAAATGGAGTCGATCTCGCTGATGATGATGATGATGATGGCCTGGCGGAATGTGCACGCAAATGCTCCTCCCCCGACTGAACTGGCGCTAGATCCTATCCGCTAGCCCCGTCAGCCGGGATAATACTTCATTACATTAAGTTTTGAGTTTGAGTTTGAGTCTGAGTTTGTGATGCGGTGGTTACAGCTCCGTGGTGATCTCGTCCTGCGGTCGAAAGCCCAGCTTGTAGAACTCGTCCTCCAGCCAGAGCGAGCTGGCGTTGAGATCACTGATGAGATTCCCGCTCTTCAGCGTGTTGAAGCTGCTCCCGAAGGGATCCGAGGCCCTCGGCTCCTCGAATTCGTGCAGGCTGATCAGCGATCCAAAGAGGTGCAGCTTCTGCTGCGCCGATGCGCTGCTGTTCCTGTCCCCGGCCATTAGCTCGCCTACACCCTGAGGCGTCGCCGTCGGCGTCACCTGTTGCCGGAAGATGCTGGCCTGCTGCAGTTGCTTCTTCTTCGCCGGAGCCGCGTAGAGCACCTCCTGATGGCCACTTCCGCCTCCGTGAGAGGCCTGGAAGAAGTCAATCAGCTGGCCCACCTGGGGCTTGTACCGCTCCAGCGCTTGTTCAGACCAGGCATACAGCCGGGACCAGTCCGGCGGAGGAGCTGGAATCAGCTCAATCGGCCTGTTCAGCAGGATGAGCAGCTTGGCCAGGTCCCGGACAATGGGCCGGTAGGAATTGGCAGCCGCCACCTCGCCGGACAGATAGAGTTTCCGGATTTGCCGCCGGGTGTCGTTCAGCATGGCCAGGAAGTACTCGGCATTCGGTCGCATCTCGTTCAGCTGCCGCATAAAGTCCGCCCGATCCATGGTGTTTTCGTTGATAAGCTTCTGCTTCACGGACTTTCGTCGACGCTTCCTTTTTACAAGCATCACGGCCACGGCCAGGAGGGATAGGCAGACCAGGAAGCCGCCCAGCAGCCCCGCCAGAGCGGCCATTAGCGGACCAGAGTAGCCCGTGGGCACGCACACTCGTCCCATGAACTCTGTGTGCGCTGACCATTGTTCCAGGTAGTCGGCAGGGCACTGATCCACGCATTGCCTGGTGTCCGTCACCAGGTACATGGGGCACTTGATGCAGCCCGCCTTATTGCAGCGCTGGCAGTGGGAGCTCGTCGTTGCCGGGCAGCCTGTGGATAAACAAGAAGATGGGAAACGGAATTGGGTTAGTCACTCTGTGGGTCACTCTTTGAGGGAGAGGCTCAATTAGCGCTGATCAGCATAATTGTCCCCTCATTTGCATGGGAGCACAGCACGAGCACAGCACTCCCACAGGCAATTGTCCAAGTTAATGTCAATGAGTTACAGCATCCCAAAGCCAAAGGGAGGGAGTGAGTAAAAACTACACTTGGAATGTAGAAGTGTTTTTAAAATTATTTTGAAATTCAAGAGAAGCTAAATTATTGGAAACCCTTAACTAATTTCTTTTATAATTACATTTTAAAGTATATATTCAGTTTTTTCTCTTCACTATAATTTCTATGTATTCATGCAAATTAGACAACCATTGCGCCCAGTAGCCAGGGCAATTGAACCCTAATTATGATGTCAAACGCTGAACTCATGACATATCTCTCTGACATCTCTATTTATTCTTCGCTGTAAGTCTTGAGCTTTTGTCTCACTTGTTTCCCTACGATTTCAAGGTAACGTCAACAAACAATGTTTGACTTTTGGCTGCCCAAACCCTAAACGCAAAAACCAAACAACATTAGCATATCGCCGCCCCGTGTCCGCCTCCGAGAGTGTTGGCTGGGCAAACAGTAAACGGACAAAGAGATACATATTCTAGGAACTGGGAACCGGCAGACACACTTATCTGGAGGCTAAAGCGTCGTCAAGATCAAAAGCTCGGGAAGCCGCCGCCAGTTGTCAACAGACGACGACGACGACGACACACTGAGACTCCCAAACAGGCCAGAAGTTGGCTGGTACCGCCTTATCTCTGGCTTCTTAGCCTCTCCTGGCAGCTGGTTCTGCCTGGCCCATTTATCTTGGGCAGCGGTTTTGGAGGTCCAAAGAGCTGGGCAGAGAGACACAATAACATTGCACCACGTACGCTGCCCATTGCCATGCACTTGGCGTCTGTTCAGGTGGCTCAGCATCGTCGTCATCATCAATGGCATTAACTTGTTTATGCTCTAATCAGACACACACAACCCCCAGGCGGGATTCGGAATCGGGACTCGAGCTGGAGCTGGAGCCGCCACGATCACCTTGGCCATGGCCCTGGCCAGTTCCCAGGCAGGCGGATAATCAGATGTAATTCGTAATTGATATTGCTCAGTGGCCAGTGTCTCCGTTTCTGTGTCTGTCTTTCGGTATTCCTCCGCCTCCCGATCGCGACCGATCTCTCTGGGGGCTGGGCGTGCAGTTGATCAATGATAATTGGTTATTAAATGGAAGATTGCCTTTATTCCGCCTGTCAATGTCGGCTGGCTGGTTGGCTCCTCTTCTTCTTCAGGTGATCATGTAAATGGCCCGGAATTGCAGACTGCGGACTGGCGATATAAATAATGATGTCGATTGGCCAAGGCAGGGGGGCAGAGCCGGAGCCCAATGATACATATATGGCAAAACAATTTGTCCATTGCTATGAACTCGAGTGGAATAAATGCATGGAAGATCTCATCTCAGAGGAAGATGGGCCAATTTGTGGGATAACTTTGGTTCTCTTCTGCTCCTCGGTTATCTTAATCGCAGCCAGGTCGGATCGGATTAGAGCCAGGAGACTTAATTCACTCAAATTATTCCATGATTGAATAATCTGATTTGGGGCGTGTAATCGTATTCAACTTTGATATTTTATGGCCAGCCCATCATCGATTCTGGAAACCTCATCTCGGAGCGGTGTCACGCCCAAAAAACTTTAAATTTCTCCTCACCTGCTGCTGCCCAATGATTATTAACTAAATAAGAGACTGTGTAGGCATAAACCAGAAATAAAACTTTGATGACTACAACTATATTTACGTCCATCATCATCATCATCATCATCATCGTTCATCATGATGATCTTCCGATTGGGAAAGGCGAGGAATCCAAGGCCCCAAAGACAATGTTTAAACTTTCTTCTTTCCTCTCGCATGACTCAGAGAATCTGCGGACAAGCTCTCAGATTTTGGCTCTTAGCACATGACGTGCCAAGTAGTATCTAGGCGTGTCGGGCCCACAGATTTAGATACATCCACCAAAACAGATAATCGACAAATTACTTTCACTCAAAACAAACAACAGACACACAGAATACAAAAGCAAAGCGACGACGGGCAGCTAGGGCCATAAAAAGCGAAATAAAATGTTTATCGGACAATCACCATCAAATGAAACACGCATAAAGTAAATTCATTAGATCACTTTATAACTCGTATATCCAGCAGATAATTGGGTGCCCCGTGAGGGTAGCTGTTGGGTCTATTCTGCCGCACAAAGGCTCAAGGTCGTTCCAAATCAGAGGGTTGCGCCGCAGCGGAAAATGTATCTGAGCCCGAGCCGCTGACAAAATGTGGAGCTCGATTCCGCTGATCGACGATCGTAAATTGTAATTCGCCGCCAGCATAGACAATGCCTGGTCACTGTCATGGGGTTTTCAGTACTGGGTACTTGAATATTATAGGGGTATATTGTATTGGCAGAAAATAAATCAGGAAAATTATGAAGATAGACTTTTGAGAATGGAGATTATTTCATTAGGTTTTCTTGTATGTCAAAGATACAATATTTTCATGAAGAGTGCTAGGTATATCAGAGTCTGTACTCTAACCCCACTCTGCGTTTTTTTTTTCAGGAAAAGGCAAGGCAAACACTTGGCTCTTGTCTGTCAATTAGGCATTTGACATTTGCATAAATGTTTATGCAAAAAGCGACAAACAGACCGAAGCTTAAAAAATAAACAAACAAAGGTTCTGTGCAATGCACAAAGTAAATAAATATTACGAAAATCAAATGGCATACTTTATGAGGCACTTCCTTCTTACTTCCCTTGCCCTCTTCTCTTATTGCAAAAAAATGCCATGAGCAAGCACATTTTGTAAACTTTTTTTTTTAGCAACTTAGTTGCCATCAGCAGTAATTCAATTTCTTTTATGTGAAGAAAGTCTTTTTGGGCAACAGGAAAAAATTACCCAAATAACACAGTAGAGGCGATCGCGGAGGGGGACACATGAAACAGGGCCAGTTCAAGCTGCGCATGGGCAAACGGCGTTTATTAAAATAACGGTACTTAAGTACGCCCTAAGCAAACTGCACTCCAACTCCAGTCGCCGACATGCAACTCACAAGAAAACAAAATATAAGGGGCACCCAAAACCCATCGAAAAACAAAAGAAAAAAAATTGAGAATGGGCGGACCTGGGACAACGGGAAACCACAATATAAAATAAAAAAGAAAATACAAAAATCGACAGAGAAAAGAGACCTTTAATAAGCATTTTTTGAGAGACAAAAACTAAAAGGGGAACGAAACCAGAAGAACTCTCTGTGTGATCTTCTTGAGAAATAAGAAAACTGCCAGATAAGCAAATGTGAGGAATATTTTTTATTGCATTTATAGTTTCGCAGAAAAAACTCCCAGATCTTGATGATTTTGGCATTTGAATATCATAATATCTAAGAGTTACCCTTAGAAAACAAAACCAAGACTGAAACATAGTCAAAAAATTACAGTTTGAAAAGATTTTGATTCAAGAAATGAAAATATTTTAGGTCTCATTCAGAGCATGTGTTGTTCCTCATAGTTTTGGTTGGTTTTTCGAGTCAGATCTGTTACGATTTTAATCAACTTAAATGTAGTTCAGCCTCTGATTCAAGCCTTTTGTTCAACTTTAGCCTCAACCTTTCATTGAACCGACTGGCCGCCTTGCCTTTGATTTGATTTAACTCGATTGCCAGTATCATGACCAAGGTCTACACACCCCAAAGTTGGGTTCATGAACTCCACAAATTGCTGCTACTCATAAATATAAACAAAAACTCCGAAAATAAAACGATTCACTTCACCAAGGAGCGCCGTACCGCCGCCCTTCTCCTCGCTCAATTGCGTTTTTAATTGCCAATACATTTCAAACACGTCAAATGACAATTTATTATGAATTATTATTGCTTGTATTTATTGTTATTTCGCCTGCCTCCAAATTATAGGGTTGAGATCTTGCCTTTTCTTTAGATTTTGTTCGGTGTTTTGTGATAAATTGCCAGCCCAAAATATACAAAACAAATCAAAATGCTTTTTGCATTTTTTGCTTTTAGTTTTTTTTTATTTTTTTGGCAACAAACATCCGTTCGATTTTTGTCATGATTGTCACGATTTACTTGCTGGACAAGACAGACTTTGAGTTCGATTCAAGCACGGACCGAGACGGAGTTGCAAACCCGGACAAGACTTCAGAAAAATGTGAAATAAAAAATTAACTTTTGTTATTTCTTCAGTTTTTATTGGGCTGTTTGGCAAGTAATTAAAATGCAGCTGACAAAATGAAGCTTGTCTTTAAGTCTTTAAAGATGTTAGCAAGTTAAATTAAACATAATTTATATAAAAAATATTTTTTAAAAAGCTTCTGGTTGAATAAAGAAATATTTGATAATTTGGTTTTACTTCTAGCTTATATTTTCCAATGAAATTTACTCAAAAAATATTTTTAAAATACACAGGAAACCTTTACTAATTCATTCCTAAAATTCCCCGCCTACATATTTTGTCCAAGAATTGGAACCGCAATATTTTCGGCCCGGCTAATTGCCCGCGACATGAACACGATGTGAATTTATGGCCAAAGCTTTCGGCATGTGGCCAAATTAACACCTCAAAAGTCGCTGAGGTTTCCTTTTTCATGACTGGTGACAGATATCGGGAAACTGATTGGAAAAGCGCGGATTTTAAGCTGCCTTTTTGTTTTTGTTAGCGGTTTTTTGCCACTTTTTGCTAGT
Organism: Drosophila ogumai; assembly: GCA_018904815.1. Classification (NCBI taxonomy): domain Eukaryota; kingdom Metazoa; phylum Arthropoda; class Insecta; order Diptera; family Drosophilidae; genus Drosophila; species Drosophila ogumai. The sequence goes on along the minus strand of JAEIIJ010017967.1, from coordinate 41,861 downwards.
GGCCCGTCCAGTTGCTGCCAATTGGCAACATGTTTCTGGCCATAAAAATCAAATTTACAACTGCAGCAGCTGTCGGACTGTTATTGTAACTATATATTGAAGTGTGTGCTGGTTAATTTAGTGCCCAGTGAACGCTGATCATGCGTTGGCCCGGGAGTTGTTGCTTTGCTCTCTAATTGCCGGCACAGCGCAAATAACTTGACATAAATGCATGTTGGGTTTAATTGTTTCATGTAGACGCAAGTTCCTTGAGGGGCGGGCCCACACACAGCGGCGAGTGAGTTCGAAATTCTTAAGGAGAAAATTGTCTGGGCAAATGTCACAAATTAAATTGGCTTGCAAGTCACAAAGGCAGAATCGGCCCACTGATATTTGCATAATTTCTAGATATACACACACCTAGCTTCACCTGCATTAGCATAATAAAAAGATACTGCACCGATAGGCAGACAAGTAAATAAATAAATTAGTACATGCAAATGCAAAATAGAAAGAAAAACAACAAAAACAACAAAAATCACCGTAATAATAAGCGATAATGACAGCTTTAACTTGACTTTGGCATTGGACTTGATGGAGAGAACTACATCGAAATTCAATCAGTCAAAGAGGGTAGAAATCTAGGGGGGGCTGAGTGGGAAACTCTTGACGTAAATAATCCTCCACTGAGATCTCGATCTTCCAGATATCACTGAGCAAATTACAAATTTAATACACACTTTACGGCGTAGGTAGCTCTCTGCTTCATTAAAGAACAACTAGCCCTCAGCTTTATTAAATGGGATACTCAATTTTTATAGTCTGGCCCTGGGCTTTAGTGCTTAATTTTAATGCGTGCTTGGCTCATTAGGGAAAACGATTCCAGCTAAACTTTGGCTACATTAAGTTCTTTAACTATAAACAAACCAGAAGTTAGAGAAAAATTTATAGAAAGTAAATCTTGCTCCCAGCCTCCATTTACTGTTTTAGTTTCACAATTCCTCAGCCCATCTATCCATATATAAATCTAATTTTGCAATATGTCAAGTAATCTGATACGCACATACGTACAACCGACCGCCTCCCAATCCCTGTCCAAATCCAAAGCCATGTCCAAGACAGAGACTGAGCCCGTCTAAGCCAATTAGCCAACGAGTGACTCCATGCTGATTAGCATGACGAAATGTCGTAGCATTTTGTTAAGTAGACAAAAAAATAAAAAGAAATATCAAATAAAACATGGTGCCCCGTGGTGGGTGAATGGGGCAATGCTGTGGAGCCCCCGAAAAAAAACCAAGCTTAACACACAAAAAGCCAAAAGTTCAAATGGTTCAAAGAGCCGGCTAGGCGGTTTACATCAAATAAAGCCATTGATAGAGCAGGATACCCAAAGGGGAGTTTGGCTAGCAGCAGCAGCTCTGTGCTCTGTGAAAACAAATACCTGCACGGCAAAAAAATGCGACAAAATCTGCTAAAAAGTTAAACACACGCCACGCAAAAAACTCGAATGCTGAGCACAGGGGCTTAGCCATGAATATTTTCAAGGAGGGGTTTTGAAAAGTATACCAAGGAATCGGATTTGTGATTTGAAACACAATCTAGGTTTCTTCTTTTTCTCCAATTTTTATACAAAATAATTGTAAAGTCTCGATAACTCCAGAAAAATAATGTTTTTAAATTTAGAAAACAAATGTAAAAAACCAGGAAACACGCTAAGAATATTTTGACATGATAAATAATATATTCTTCATTAAATTTCAAAATTTCCATAGAAGTCGAAACCTCCCTTAAACTCTCCCCTAGCAGTTGAGTGGACACTACACCAGAGCCTCTGACTCGGGACTTGTGAACTTGCGCAATACCAGGCGACGCATGCGCAAGTCTGCCTGCGGAAAATCCAGCTCCAGCTCCCCGGAGCGGTTACAGTCCACTTAGGCTCCCCCAGATACCCCCCTCAAAACGGTTGCACTTTTCGGTCTGCAAATTGGCCAAGCTAAACGCTGACTGCCTCGATAGCCACAAAACGTGGCGATAATTTTGTTTCTCTCTTTTTTACGTGTCTCCACAGCATTCCGGTTTTCTGCGTTTTATCAATTAATTTGAATTTATTCAGAGGCGTTTAATGTTTTCAATGATATTTCTTGTTGAAATGAAATCTAATGAAGTTGACAGCCCGTTGGCTGTTCGGTAGCTTCTCTTGGTTTTTGTGGCGAAAGTGGCCGATAATGTCAGCGGGTTGTTCAATTAGCTGCAAATAATTGCAAAATTGAGCACTGTAAACAAATGGGTAATAGTAATTAAATCATAAAAAATCAGGCCTAATAGTTGACCATTTTTACTGTTCGGTTGTTTTCATTCTTGTATTGTATACTTTTCGATTTTCAAGGGCTTTCAAAAACCTACTAATTTACCTAGCACCTCCTTTTCTGTTCTGCTTTTATTCTTCGATTTCTAAATTTGTAAAAAATACAATACATAATTCAATATTACCAAAGGAAAATATACAGAGATATTAATCTCCCAATCTAATACTCAATGAAAGCTAAATTCAAATGCTACTTTCCTTGAGGGCAATTGAAATTCTTGTGTGTGAAATATAATTAGGTATTTGTATGGCAGCAGCTAGCTTCCTCCATTGCCGATGGACATTGGGTGATAAAAGGTTTATTTATTGCTTGTTTGTTGCCCATTTGCAAGCCAGCAAAGCCACTTCCACGAGGTTAGTCTTACCAAAAACCCCTGAATCAGACAAAAAACCTTTGTTGCTTCTTCTGTTCGCGCTCAGACCTGGTTCAATCAATTATGATGGTTATCCTTTCTTTGGCATCGCCATAGAAATTGCTTGACAAACGGTAGCTGGAAATTTTTCTTTTACCAAAAATGAGAGTAACAACTACGACAGCCACAGCTTCCGTAATTTACGAAAAAAAAGAAAAGAGAGATATGTACAGAAAACCCTGATGCACAAATGAGCAGAGTCATCCAGGTGGGGAGGAGAGGGACTCCAAGAAAATACAAAATACAAGACACAAAATACAAAGCAAACAGCAGAAACATGTTGGCACGAAGTCCAATGTTATCCAAGGTAGCCCAGACATGTCGCTTGACTTTCTTTTTAAGGTCGACGGCGGTAGCTGCTGCGGCGGCTCATTAAAAAATGTTTTACGTTTCTTTCTTTTGGGACTAACTGGCTGACTGACAGGCGAAATAATTAAATTTTTTGAGCGAATGATAAGCGATACAAACTGTAACAAATGCGTAGAAAGTTGCATTTTCTGCCACTGTTTTTTTTTAATTTTTTTTGTGGATTCCGCTCATGCATATGCAAGAAGTAGGAGGAGGGCTGGACTTTGACTTTGTTTTTCGGAGATAAAGTGTCAATAATGCGGCAGCCGACAGCTTCCACATGTCACACAAATCAAATCGAACAAAACCAGCCAAGAGTACTTGACCGAATTCCGCACAGACCAGACACAAAACACACAGTGCCACAAAAAGTCCAATGAGCGGCTCAAAAGCCAAGACAAAAACACACACAGAACTTGTAGGAAAAAAACCCCCTTGGCAGAACTTGCAACTTGCAACACCAGCATAATTATTCCTATGAGAATTCCAAGCCTCTCCTCTTCCCAGAGATCTTGCCTTAAGCTGGCTGCAAAATACTGCAATTTGTAAATCAAACAAAGTCCGAAACGGACACATATTTGCAATTAAATAAGATTAGAATAGAAATCATGCAAAGGCCAAAGTTAAACTGTCAAGTTCTTAGTGGGTTGGCCAAAGTTGTTAATGAATATGGTTAAGACCACACAAAATACAAATCTGCAGTGCTTGATCAACCTACTTTCAAATATTGTTCTGGCTGTTTTTTTAACCCAATTATTTAATCATAAAAATACTGAAGCCCTAAAAGCTCCCAATATCTATTTAAATTCCTCAAAAACCTATCAGTCTCTATTGAGGCTCATGAAGAATCTGGTTCAACAAGACCATTCCCATTAAGCCTAGCTGCTCCTCATAAAGCCCCAACTTCTTCAATTGATTTAACGGCTTTTAAGTCATATTACCCATTTGAAGTCTTGCCCAAACACACTCAAGAACCCATGAGAAATAAAACGCATCTGCTGAGATTTGTTTGTTCCGATTGGGAGGCAGGCAGGGCTTTAGCCTCCCTCCCTCCCAACGCCCTTCCCAGAGACCGAGGCCCGCATTAGCTCGGTTGGAAAATAAATATTTTCACACATGGCACCAGGCAGCAACGGAAATATTTTGCTGTCATGGTTAAAGGAAAGACTCAGGCAGGGAATATATATATGCGCCTGTCCGTGTGCTATATATACGTTGATCATAATCTGCCAGCGAACACGACGACGTCACAATGTCGCCACCATTTCGGGGAGGAGGTACTTGCCTGGATCGTGATCCAAAGAGGGGAGAAATATGGCAAAAATCGTGCAAATAAAGGAAGAAATAAAGCAAACACACACTCGACTCGACTCGACTCGAATCGTATGTGGAAAGCTCGGAAAATGCTTCCTTGAATGGTGTGCGCGCGCGAGGCTCCATCGATCGGCTATGTTTGAGTATGTTTGAACAATTAATTTTGCTTTTTCGACTTGCATCGGGGAGCTGGGGATTTTCCGTTTCCACCAAGATGAAAATGCGGGCAGACGCGGCGGCCCGCGAGATGCTGCCCAGCAATGTCAGTTCGTATTTATGGCCAAGTCTCCCAGATGATCATCGCCATTACGATTATGATGATGACCATTTTGGCTTGCGGAGTTCTAGTGGAAAGCCGTCTTTACTTGCAATGCGGATTTCCACGGAAAGGCAATTTGATGACGCCAATAAAATGCGCTCACAGGCAATTGATTGTTGTCGACGCGGCCGCAGACATGCGCTTCTAATGGCCTCAAGACCCGCTCGGATTCGGATTCGGATTCCAGCTCCGATTTGAGCCGAGATCGGACTGGATCGGGCCACCTCCAAGAAACCGCAGCTGCAGCATTTGAGCCGCCACACAGCAACTCTCGGCTGGCACACAGCTGACAACTCCAGTGCCACTTGAGCCTTCAAAACTTGCAGCTTGAAGTGCATTTTGGAAAAATACAATGGAAAAGAGCCAAAGAATGCGGCAAGACAAGGCAAGTGAGGCGTTTTGGCCAACTCTGTACCCTGTAATTAATAAATTTGTAATTTAATTTAGGAACAGTTAAGAAATTTACACGGTGAAGATGCACTAATTAGTTTAATAAATCTTATTAATTTTTAAATAATACAGCTCTTTTAATCAATATCAATAGAAACTTTTCTATATAAATTAAAATACTATACATAACCCATAATCCCCCTCGATTATCATTCATATTTTACAGGGTATCACATCACAACAAAATATATATATGGTCCACAGAGGCTTGAAAGCTCTTCAGAGCATTGAATGTGAAAAATACTTATAAGATGCATCAACTCTTTTTCGCTTTGGCAGTTTGAGCTCAAGGTAATGTACGATTCGATTTTGTAATTATGAAAAATGAAGCTAGGCCTGACCCACGATCCCGAACTGAACTGGATTCCAGTTCCTATCTCCAGACCGAGGAGACTTTCACCAACTAATGTAAGGTAAGAAAACTACAAGAAAACTTTCCCGCTCTAACTAATTAATGATTCCCTGAAAATGCGTAGCAAATTAAGGTGTCAGAATTTGTTTCAGTCCGCTGCTGTGGCTGTGAGTGCAACATGTCGCCGAACATTTTGAGTGCAGTAGGTCACTCCGTCACTCAGTCACTCTGTCAGCCGGCCGTTGGCTGGGGCGTGTCTTGTCTATATATTGTTAATGCCATTAAACCGTTGCCCGTAGACTGGAAATTTTGTTTAAATTGAAACGCCCACGAGGCGGCCCCGCACAACAGCAACAACGACAACACTTGTTGGCCAAGAGAGCGAAACGCCAATGTTTGAACACATGTCTATGTAAATGCAACCCACGGCAGTTGCACTTTGAACGCTGCTTTTAATTACCCAAAACAAAAAGAGACACATAAAGAACCAAAGTAGCTCTGTAAGTACTCGAAAAGAAGGAATCAAGCTTTCAAAGTGAGCGGTGCCTGGGCCCAGCAGCAAAAGGTAATGGGCGTTGTGGAGTAAATGTTGCACTTTATTTGCAAGAGTCGCGCATTGAGGGGGGTATTAAGTGGGGTAGTACTCATGGGCCAAGGCCCATTGCAGTGGGTTGAGATTATGTGGTACTTGGGCTTGCAGGTGTAATAACAATCTTTAACTTTAAACTGACAGTTTTTTAAAAGGCAAAACATTTTAAGACATATATTAACAGCATATTTTAATTTAATTTCTTGTATTAGTAGTAAGAAAAAGCGTATTACCAAAAATTTTAAATTTTCCTAGCACTATAATTTCTAGACACTTAGCAAACCAATTACTAATTTCGGTATCCTTCGATTTAAAAAGAAATACCTTAAAAAATATATTAAAAAGTAAACCTTAGCATTTCCTAGTATTTTCAAAGTGTTCAAGATAATATATATCTTCCTACCAATTTTCTTAATTCGTAAACACCCAAGTCAAAATCTTGAACCATTAATCCTAATCTAATTAAGCACTTCCCCATCGAGATGGACCCACGGTTAACTAGAAGGTATTTCCATGCCGCAACCGCACTGTTTCGTTCCAGCCAAGCGGAAATGGCCACAAATTGTGGCAATAATTGCTATCGCACGTCGATTGTGCAGTTCAGACGAAATGCGGCAAAGGAAAATTATTAAATTTAATCTGCGAACAATTTTCACTTTTATTAAGTTACTGCTTGATTTCTCTAAAACTGCAGCCAAGTTGAAAATAAAAAGTTGCCTAAATCAACAAAAATTAGCAGAGTTGCCCTCAGTGAATGGGGAAAATATGAGGAGAGGGTTTCCCAGAGGGGAAATTGCTGCTGTCAAAATAATCCGCGGAGGCGGACCACAGCAAGTGTCAGTGAATGACATTTTTATGATGGACATAATAATACATTTTCATAAAATGTAACATTTTCATTTTACCATGATTATGAAATTTCCGCCGGCAAATTGGTAAGAGTCAAACTTAGCTCAGAGGGGGAGAAGTCATCTCTTTGGGGCAAGGATTTGGAGGTACGTTTTTTGGGACGTAAAAAACCAGCATTTGGCCAAATGGCAAATGCACTCGAGTTGCTGCCTTACCACCAACCACCTCGGCTCGGTCTTTGGGCCAACGCATTGACATGGCTGACACATGTTTCGGTTTTGGTTTTCGCTTGAGCAACTTAATTTGAATACGCTTTTGGCACTTGGCTAATGAATAATTTTTCAGCTTTTCAACTTTTCCTTGTGGCTACGAGTGTATGTGCATGTTATTATGGCCAGCCACGACGACCAAGGGGAAAATGTTAAGATGTTTACCTGCAATGAGAAGAAGGAAAAATATTAGTTTTTATGGAGGAAGCAAAAGAAAAAGGCCATCTCAGTTGACCCTTCCTAAATTTTAAGTAATTGTATTTCACATTTTTCTTTCGTTCAGCGACAATTTGCCAGTGCTGACACCCACATCGAGTTATCTCTAGTTAATTGATTGAGTTCAACAAGTCGAAGAAATAATAAAAATCAATTTAAAAGTCTCATTTTGGGGTCAAGCGCGCGGCTGACTTGCGATGGCAAAAATCAGCTGAAATTCGAACACAAAAATATTCGGTGCTATTGCGAAAAGTTGTTGAAAATTATTATTTTTACAGTTCAGTACGCCGATTGTTGCTATTGGCTTCGGCTTGTTGTTGTCATTAACACGCCAATTTAGCGCTATTCATTCATAAATTGCTTGTAGTTTTCGTAGATTTGGCAACTCACGCGGCGCTGTGAATGGGAAATATCGGTATTGCAATCGCCGTGCCCCAAAATGTTCAATCAAAAACACATTACGTCAATTTTGATTTTCATTTATTATACAAAATATACATATAGAAATCGAAGCGTTCATTAATTGCGCAATGAGCGGGACAAACATTCGTAAACATTGCGTGACATAATAATTTTTAATTATATTTGTGCCTCCGCCGCCGAGTGAACTTGAACTCGGGTTCAACTGGCGGCACATCTCCGAGAGCATGAAATCATGCGTGAATAAATTGTGTAAAATTGTTCATAAATATAATCAATAAAGAGACAATGATTCAGTCCAGCCAAAATCATAGAGATTATAAGAGTTTATATTATAAATTTTAGTCATTGTATTTAGTGAATCTTGGGGAAGTTTGAGTTAATCATCATTTGTTTTATGTTGATGACTCAGGTTTGTCTTGCTCAAGAATTTCAATTCAAATTGAATTTAAATCCCATTCAGAGGTTCTTTTTATTATTTAATTATTTTCAACACCTTTTCCTCTATTTTCTTTATTCTCATACTTAAAATTCCACTTGTTACGCGAGGTATGCATGTATAAAAAAAAGTATTCAACACTCTCTCAAAATGGAAACTTCCAAAAGTCATAAAAAAGGCTAAAGATACAATAACAAAACCTTATAGGTTCAATGATCTTTATTGTAAAAAAGAGTGTTTCTACTGAGGCTACCCTTTAATTTGAAGGGTATCTAAAAATTTGAGAAAATAGTTAAGTCATCCTTCTTGCCTTATCTTTTTATATTTGTTAAACTTACATACTATTATCAAATATTATTAAAACAACTATATTTTTATACCCCAGAAACTATACAGAAATGAGGTCAATGTCAATACTTGTATCAGTAAGTGATAGCCAAATGTAAACACAAGTTTATCTTAAATGTTTACAAGATCTCGTTTAATATCCGTTCAAGATAATGCATATCTAAGCTAAGCCAAGTGATCTACAAACTGATTCTAACCAGAACTATAAGCAGTCTTCAAAAGCAGAGTATGCAATAGGTCTCTACTGATGGATTCCTGGAACTTTGGGTCTTTTTATGACTCCTCTCTATTGCCTTCTGTGCTGACCCCTTTTCCCATGGGAGTATGGGTAGGGAGTGATAAAGCTGCTGTGCTTTTTAGCAGTGGCAAGGCTGACGGCCATTAGTCACGACTCAGTTGATTATATAACAACACAGACCCGGTTCTATGTAATGAGCAGCTTGGCGGCGGCTACCCAATGAATGCAAATACACGGCTAATTGCAAAACAGCAACACCCCTACTTCTCCATTATATGATATCATCATCTTTGTTGCAAATCGCTGGCTTTGGCATTGCATTCTCCGATTCTCAGATTCTCCCTTTCTCAAGTGCTGGTAAGCAGCCAGCCGCGCCAAACGAAATTGATTTATTATGCCCTCAATGAGGGGCTCTTTAATTAATATATTCCGACCAACGGAAATAAATATACATGAAGAGAAACCATTTTTTTAGTACTTTTTGTTTATGGCCAAAATATTACAAAACTGGCCAAAATTTATGGAGGAAGCGGCCAGAATTCCGCCGTCTGCCGTTCAATGTCATGCGGCGTTTGTTTAAATTGAGTTTGTATCCGATTCTCAACTGTATCTGTATCTGTATCTGTAAGTGGCAACTGCTTCTGCTCAGCCAGCACATAAATTGAGCAAGTTTTTCGGCCGTGTAAATTGGCTCTGTAAGTGGCATCCATTTTGCTGCGAAAAAAAAGAACCAGCTGAAATGAAAACATTTTTCGCCGAGAGTTGGATTCTCCTTCTACGGATTCCATGGCCTTTAATTAAGAGGCTCGCGAACGTTTAACGGTTCTTTGCTTAAGCAAATGCGAGCAAATGCATAAATTGTGGGGTATTTATAAGATACAAGTCGAGATCCGTCGATTAGCTCGCATTTGCACTGGCCGCACTCGCTCCACCGAATACAGTTGGCGAAATTAAAACGTCTTGCGAAAAGAATAAATAAGCAAACGAGTTTTGTAGATTTGTGCCGCTTAACGTTGAAATCTAAGAGGAAACCAGCTTTCTAGAGCTATTCACCGGATTGGCATAATCCGAGCTAATTCTGGAATGAATGTCTCTTCCCGGTCCAAGTCATTAACGCCAGATTAATACATTCATTAATCAACGTGAAAGAAAACCGCTCTCTGAAGTGACAAATCGATTATGCAAATGTTTGCTATTCCATTTTGGCAATAGTCTTGGGATACATATGATTTTATAGATGATTTCCCTTTTTGGGGTTAATAAATTTGACAGAATTATGAAGCCAGTTTTGTAGGAAATTAAAGGAAATGACGGCATGCTACATTTTAAGTGCGAAATTTGATATACTAACAGAAATTCCAGCAGACTATTCGGTTGAATAAATAAGCTTTAAACTAATTTCATTTTAATTCAGCTTTGTTAAGTAAGAAATATGTTACTATTACATAATAAAGAAGTAATTATTTTGACTTACATGTTATAATTAAGTTTTATTTATTAGTTAATTAATCCAAGAAAAATAAAAACCATCTAAAAATAACAAATCAATTATGCAAATATGAACTGATCGGATTTGGAAGTATTTATGGGTTTATTTAGACGATTTTTTAAAGGTTAAAGTTTGTAGTTGTTTTTAATAAATACATAGGTACATACATACATAGAAAAAGAAAATAAACAACCAAAAAATGTATGAAATCTGTTAAACTTGAGCTCAAAATTAAGCCAAAAACTGGCTAAACAAATCTTCAATGATATAGTTCACCATCTATCGCTGCAGTGTGTTTCTTTTTTTTCTATTACTGGCCCACAGCTTTTGTGAACTTGCCTGGGAAAACGTTTTGCTGGCCAAGATTGGGGCAGCAACCCAACCAGCCAGCTCCAAGGGGCCGCCTCCTGCCTCACAATTTTCCCAATCGTGGCCAGTTGCGGGTTCTGCCGGCAGCAAAGACCTGTCTTCAAATTTATGCACATTTTTTTTATTGGCATTTGCTTAGTTTAGTGGCTGGCTCGTGAAAATTCCGTTTCTGATAATTAAACACACTTCGAGTGTGTGAGTGTGCCTTGCAATTGCATTCTTTTGCCGCTCTGTTTTCAATGGGCATGTTGTTATTGTTTCGGCGTCCCACAAACATTTCAAAATTTAATTGAATTAAATTGTTGATTGAGGCGATGAAAATGAATTTTCATTGGGGGCAGGCACTCAACCAACCAACCAGTCAGTGGGTCCGTCACTCAGTCAGTTAGTTGCCAGCTTACCAAGTGGATTTCCACGTTCTGATCTTGTTGGTTCAATGAGTTTGCATTGTGTCAATCAGAGTTTGGTGGAAACAGCAGAAGCGGAAATGGCCGGGCGGCTGGTAGCAAACCTAAATGCCATTAACTTGGCCAAAAGCACGTAGCCAAGAAGTACCATAGAAGCTGCCGGGGCACAAACGAAAACTTCCGCCACAAAAGTGGAGAAGGAAGCTCAACGCTCTTTTCTGATCTTGAGGAAGAGGAGGCAGGCCCTTAACTACCTGCTAAGCATTATCATTTAGTTAATATCTTCTCTTAGTCGCAGCAGGCCTTTGGCTGAAATAAGTTTAAGCCGCCTTAGAAACAAATTCACGAAAATTCACCAAAAAGAATAACAACAGCAGCACCAGACTTCTTCTTTGGCCAAGAACCAGTTTTCGGCCAAAACACGTTTTAGCTTTTTTTTATTTTTCATTTTACTTTTTTCTTTTGCCAAAAGTTGAGGCTATTAAAGCAACGCCGCTGAGTTTGCAGCTGTCCGAAGCCATATGAAGCCATAAAGAAAATTGCTCAAAAACCAAAAATTTCTTTATAATTAAATTTCGTAGGCTTCCTTACTCAAAGAGAGGATTTGAGGCATGGCCACACTTTCAAAATTAGTCGTCAGTTCGTGTTGAATTAATTTTCACAAAAATATCGCAGTCAGCAACTGTTGGCTGTTGGTTGCATCTGCCACTGTGGATGATGGCCCACATGCGAGCGGGATACAGTTGAGGTCAAGATAACAGGGTTTTTAAGGCAAGAGAAAATGTTTTAAAGATTTAAACAGGATTTTCAATCTCTAAAATGGGTTGTGGTAAATATCTTAGCTTTGCTTTTAGTTCAATTCATTTATTTATAATTGTTTTTCGCATCTACTTATGAATGAATATTTAAAACCTTTCAAAGCTCCTAGTTTCTAAAATTAGTACCCCATCTGTCCATAGAGAGTGCTGACTCTTGAACTGAGCAAGTACCGCAAGCTGCAGCCGATCAGTAAGAGGCGATAAAGCCCACGGACACCAAGTCACAGTCGGAGTCGGAGTAGGAGACAGGGACTGGAACTGGGACCTCTTCCTCCTCCTGCAGAACAATGCAGCTTGGCTGTGCTTGGCTGCTGCCGCAAGTTGCAAGTTGGAAGTGCAAGAGCCAGAGAGTCCCAGAGATCAATGACATCATGATGAGCATTCGGGTGGATGCTGCTGCCTCCTTCGGGTTCTCTGCTGTCATTCTGCGGCACGGAAGAAAGTTTCCACAGTTCCACCAGTCGTGAGAGAGACTGACTAACTGACTGACTGCCAGACTGCCAGACAAACTGACAAACCTAACAGGCTCTAACACAGAACACAAGCTGCCGGGAGTTGTCTTCTGTCTGCCAGTTGTGCCGAGTCGTGACACCGAACAAATGTCAGCACTTGCGGGCGTGCGGCTTTGACTTTGAGCCAAACCCAGCTGAAAAGCCAGTCTACAAGCTATAAGCTATAGCTGAAGCCAGAGCCTTGAGGGTAGACCAACTCAACCAATCAATTATCTTGGCCCAACCGAGGAAACAGCCAACGTTACAGCCGCGAAATTTGATATGGCTATGATGGGTTTCTGAGCTCCAATCGGAGCCTGCTAATGTGCGTTCTGCCCTCCGGGCGGCAATGACACACGAGGCTCAAAGACAAGCCGCCTTCAAAGCTCCGATCGGGAACAGATATAACTGTGAACGATGGCCTCATTACACTAGGCTGCAAGATAGATCCATATACACAAAAAAATTAAGAAAGGAGATCAAGGGAATCACTTTGACTTAAAAAGGTATTTAATAGCTCGTAAAATATTTATCTAACAAATCTTTTTAAACAGCTTGTAATATAAATTATAAAATAGATTTTATATCCAATAGTTATTCTTTTCACACTCTTTTTGCCTTGTGTATTTGCTCTACATTTCCGATGCAACCCGACTAGCCTTGGTTGCTTTAACATTAACCTTTGTCGTGGTCATTCATTGAACAATCTCAGCCCCTTAGGCACGCCCACAAACTGGTCACCAACCGCACATGGTCAACCGTCGCAGATACAAGATAGTCAAGTGTCTCGGCGCCCGCTATATTTAGATCAAAAGATACAGATACCCGGACTACAGTGCGTTTCAAAAATATTGAATTTCAACAAGTCATCAGTTAGCAAACAGTGTTAATGGTAATTTTTTAAATATGAGAACAAATTAAGTGACAAACTGGGTTAAGTGGTTACATGTCTTGACATAGACAGGTAGAAATATCGTCAAGTTGTGAAATTCGCATAGTTTTGAAACTCACTGTAGTTACAGGTATAAAATATCAATCGCCTGTTGTTGGCCCTGGCCAAGCAATCGAATGTCAACGCTCGCAAAGACATTTAAACATGAAAAGACGGCCCAAGCCTACAAAACGTAGGTGAACTGAAGTGCCTGCCCAGTCAGCCCGGCTTGGGAGCTTCTCGTTTTGTTAGAGTGGCGCACGAACGATCAATCACCGCAATGTGGCCCAAAATATGTTTCTGTTTTGGCCATGTCTCTCTCTGAGGCACTTGGCCGATCGATCGAATGTGGGCCTTGAATCCCAGGGATTGTTGCAATTACGGTTAAGTAGAGAGCGGATGCGGGTTCATTATGTTGGGAAGACAAAAGTCTTTGACCTGCGAATAATAAGTATCTTCGTTCTCATTTACTTCTTTTTTTTTTGGCAGGAACCGAAAGTTTTTGTTATTAAGCGTAAATTTAGATCAGATCTGTCAGAGGTGTTGAGAGATTTATGGATGGCCCAAGGCCCCGCTCTCCCGCCTCGCCTGTCAAAAGCGGTCTATGGAGTGTGACAGATCTCCGGATTTGGATCGAAAGAGTTCTCTTGCCAATGGAACATGAAATACACTTCGCCGATCGCCAGGCGAAACAATTTTAATGGTCGATCGAGCGTGTCGAACTGTTTGTTGACATGGACGGCTGGCTATCTCATGGATACGCATGTATCTCTGTAGCTGTAAATCGTATCTGCGCGCTGCCTTCTCCTCACATTGGTTTCTTTTCATGTTCTCGCCTCCGCCTGACTTTCGGTTCTGTTCCCGTGTCTTTTCGTCTATTTCTGTGGCTAATTAACTTGTAGCCTGAATGTGAACACACACATTTCTCTTTTCCTTTTAACACTTTTGTTCTTGTTAAATAAATAGTGGGAGGGGTTGGTGGGAGAGGAAAGCCTGCAGCGGCACGCTTATAAATTCATTTTCATGGGACATCAAACGTCAAATTGGGTGCGGTGAAAGTTCTTTGGTACACTGGGAAAAACAGTATATTTATCTAGCTTATTTCACATAAAATAATAAATAAAGTTTATGATCTTTACATCAATCCTTTTATGACTTTTTCAGTTGCCAGTTTTTTTAAATGCATTTGATACATCTGATATCTAAATTGTTATTATTATTTATTTGCTGTGCTTACTTTTTCCAGTGTACACCTAGTTTGATGTTGGCATCTCTGAGTTCACAGAACTTTTGCCATAAATTTGCTTTAATTAGCCTCCATTTAACTTTGACTCTGCTCTTTTGTGCATTGGGGCTTCATTAGCTAAGAGTTTTTGTGCATAAATTACGCGATATATATTTAATAAATTATAAATTTTTGTTGAAATGAACAGCCAGAGACAAAACAAAGCAGGCAAAAACAATCAAGTTGATCAGTTTGAAAAGTCATCGAAGAACCAAGGGTTCGTTCACCTGTCCCTCAAACCACAAACACTAATCGTATGCGCGGACAAAGAGCTAGAAAAGCCCCCGAGGGGGAGGCGGGAGCTACAGAACTTTGGGATTGGAGGGGTGGGGGGCTGGTACCGTTAGAAACGTGATAAGCCGAACGGCAACTAACGGTAGATGGGGAGAAATGTGCATAAATTGGTTGAAATTATGACAAAAACACAGACAGCGAGAAGTGTTTGAGAACAAGGCCCATATCAAGTGGAAAAGATCAGCACGCGTTCTTGATCCCCAATCACCTCAATCAATATCAATCGATAGCCCTTGAAAATGATCGTTTTGATTCCATCTCCGAGCCCTGATAATCCCCAGATGAAGCTGTGGAAAGTTAGGCATTTGCATATCAATATGATAGAACAGATATACGGTATGAGACATTAGTTGTCATCAACACACTTGAAATATTTTAGGACTTTTGTTGAACAATGGAAATTCATTTTGATCATGCATATCTTTAGATATTAACTGCATTTTAATGGAGAGCGCATTGCCGGCTTTTTAATTTCTGTCCGTCACTTTTCAGGCATGTAAACGCGGCTATAAAATATCAATTTTATGACTCAACCACAGCCATGAGACGACGATGGGACAGACGCCCCCGACCTCAGGCTGCTGTAACTAAAAAGTCGTTTAAATAACTAATTTTAATGCCTGGCCGCGAAGAGAGCGGCCAAAGGAAAATCCCAAAAATAATTCCAACAGCATTTGTCGCCGATGATGAAATAAATTTTTTTTCTTCTTCATTGGCGCCAAACGAAAATTTTTGGGAGAAAGAAAAAAATCAAAAACCAACTCGGTGGTGTTCAGGCATTCAATTGAAAGAAAAGTTTTTAATAGCCCAAAATATTTTGGGTTATTTTTGAATGTGAATGTGCACACACAATCATTTAAATGCTGATCAAAATATTGCGACCATTCCGGAGATTACCTTGTAAGCGGCTTAGAGGGGGCTATGTATCTTCCCAAGCAACACCAAGCGTGTTGCCACAGATACAGATCATGGTTCAGTGCCAACAATGGTTGGCCGATAAGATAAGGCCCTGCACACGACTCGACGACTGGGTGGGAAAAACAGGCACTGCCCCGAGGGGTGGGGCTGCATGCCATAAATTGGCATAAATTAGTCAGTCGTCGTCGAATTAGTCGATGCAAGGTAAGCGGGCCTAACAACGCTACCAATGTAAATTTTCGCTGCACAGAGAGAAATAACTACAGTAATGACAAAATATATATTTGATATTTTTTAATTATAAAATTTTCTCTACTTAATTTAGGATGGGAATACATTTAAAAATATAATTTCATTTTCTATGTGACTCATTTTATTTTGAATATTTCAGTTCACAACTAAAAGGCATTCTTTTCTATTCTTTTCAGTTCTGCATATCGAACAAATATCACGACCTCAATCATGCGCCTCTTCGGATTACTTAATTGCTTATATGATTTGGGTCTCCGAAATAAAAGCGGATTACTTGTAAATTTTGAAAGAGAAAGGTTACTTAAAATGATTTAAATTTCATATAAAATGCAGCTAGTTTAAATTTTAAATAAATATTTCTCTTTGTGTGTTCACTCATTGCTGCTTTTGTTGTCGCGCCTGTTGGCTAGATTTGCGTAACTGGCTGAGTTAGTAACTGACTGACTGACTGACGAACTGGCTGGCTGACTGACTGATGGATGGCTGTATGGATGTGCCCCCAGCCCATTTGGATTTAATTTTATGCACTTGGCTGTCTGCAATAATTGACTGTTTATTGGCAACAGCCAGTCGAAGTCGGCTTTTGGCTTTTTGATCATTTATCGGATCAGTCGCAGCAGCGCCTGCCCATTCTGTCATATGGCACTTCGATCGATGCAATATCCCTGAGGGTGGGTTGCCGTGACAAATTGCTCAGTGCGGAAGCAATTTCTGTTAAACATTTTTACCTGCGAAATCGGTAATTTTTCTGCCTTGTATTTTTATAGCCAATAATTGTGGCTTTGACTTTGATTTCCGTGTGGGTGCTAAGCAAAGGCAGGCAGCTAAGAGATGGCTGGCGCCTCGGGTGTGGAGGTCACTTCGATGTTAAACGATTGGGAAATTGCAGAAAATAAATTCAGAAATTGTTTGAAGCTGTGTAGATGAAGGAAAATGAGGGAGAGAGGATATATGCTTTTAATATAATCCACTATTAAATTCGATATAATGTTAAGTTAAATTTCAAGTTTGAACAGTTCACTAAATTGATGACAAATTCCTCAGATATTTCTCCGCTCTGAAGACTTAGTACCTCTCTTTAAGAACCGGCCATAAAGCAATGTCAATGTTTGTGCATTTAACCATATCTTGAGGTTGTACCATTAATTTATGGGCTTCTTCAGCATGTGCATACAAAGGCCAAGAAAAGAAAGCCAAATTTCTAGGTCATTGTATAAGAAACCGAAAAGGAAAAGGCCAAAAACAAACAAACAAACCAGCAGCAGACAGACATACACACAAGATGTGTTCGCTGGAACAAAAGTTATTTATGCAACTTGCTCTTTGCGGTTGCACGCCTGAAGTTCAAATGTCAAGCGACAGAGGAGCTGGGGGATCCAGAGAAATGGAGCCGGCGGGGACAGGGCCAGAACATAAGTCAAAACTTGAAATAAAACATCTGGGCAACTGCTGGAGTCCCAGAGATTTCTATTTCAATTAGACGAACGATGCTGAGGCTGCTGCTGCATGTGGGACGTCAGAACCCATAATGAACACACAATAATGTTGTTAATTTCAGTTTAGTTTGTTGGCTTTTTTTCGTGGCTGCACATGCTCTGCATCTGCATCTGCATCGGCATCTGCCCGCATCTGCAGCTGCGTTCTCGTCAAGTTTCCAAAATGAACTTCAACTGCTACGCCGAGATTCAAATTTAATGACTTCGCTTTTCAATTTACGAGATGTTTATGGCAAACAGCCAGAGCCCAGCTATCAGCGAGCCAAATAAACCAGCAGAGAGACACAATCAAATTACACTTTTAAGTTCAAGCCAAGGCACACATGGAGAAAAATATAGAACTTATATGTTTAATTTGAACAGACTGCAGAAATTTGTAATGTGGTATAAAGATAATAATATTTAAAGTACCTTTCAAACATTGGTTTTTTATGCTATCTTTATTTACTAACTCAAGGTCTAGCCTGTTGATTAAATCCATCGAAATCGAGACTCTTTTCAGGGATGTATAAATATTTTTGTATCTATATTCAGGACCTATATTGTAAACGATATGAGTTCTTATTTATATAAACTAAATCAATGCTCTATTAATTTTTAAATATTCTTAAAATATTCACTTTTTTTTTGGCTGTGCACTAAAGAAATCTTATTAACATTGAGAGCGGCACGATCGTAAGAAATCGGCGCCGGATCGAAACGCCTACGTCACCAGTAGAGTATATCGCCTCCGCTGTGAGTTGCCGGAATTCTGTGCAGAAAGAGACAGAGAGATCATCGAAAGAGACAGGGCTAGATCACAATTGATTTTGGAGATTTTATTTTTTGTTGCGTTTATGGCATATTTTTATGGCACTTTTTGGGTTTCTTTTGAATTTCTGTTGTTTTCCACTTGGGATAACATTCACTTTTTGTTTGGCACTTTCTTTCTAATCGAAAGTTTTGTATTTAGCTGCGTGGCGGCTGTGTGGGAGAAGCAGCAGAAGGGGCCTCATTTCGGGGGGAAATGCGTTGGCCGCTGCCAAAAACAAAAAAACACACAGCTAGTTTCGGTTACTTTTCAAATTAAAAGCACCAGAGAGAGGGAGAGAAAAGCGCGGAAAAGAAAAACATTGCCAGACACCTGTTTATGGTCTTGTCTTTTGTTTAAAAATTGCATCCGAGGGTACAGGGGGGCTAAGAGGTGGTTCAAATTCAACGTAGGTGGCTAGCTCGTGGCCCCAAATTGTTGCACTTTGCTTGTCTTGTCTCGTGGCCAACACAACAAACAATGCGCCCTGATAAAAATCTACCAAATTTGCCTATTTCGCCTGGCCCGGGAGATGTAGAAAGTTTGGACCACAGCAGCACACTGGACCGAATAGTTCATAAAAACCAAAACATAAACACAACAAAGAGAATTTACAGTGAGTACCCTCGAGAATGGACGAAGATTATTTTAAATAAACCTTGGAAAGTCTAAAATAAACCTCTATCTTTAGGCTAAATTTAGTTTTTAAATATTAAAAAATATTCTTGAAGCCTAAATCGCTTTAAATCAGTTCACACTATCGAGCGTGTACCTCTGCGCCTTGCATAATATTCCCCTTACGGTTTCGTTCTCCTTTTGAATGTAAAATTAAAAACAAATAAATAGCAACAACAAACGACTGGTAAAATAAACAATGGGAAAATGGGAAAATCCGAAAAACAGAACCTGCAGGTGGAGGGAGGGGTCAACGCACAGGTTATCGGTGTTCGAGCCATAAACTGAAAAGAAACCGTTTCATTTTCCCTGACTTTTTTCGCAAAAGGCGTAAACACAATGCCCCCGAGGACCGGTCAGCGGGGAGGAGAGGGCATTCAGAGTGAGGCTAGACACTTGTGCGCACTAAACGATTGGGTTTTAAGGTGTTAAAAACTACCTGTACGATGCAGAGATACAAACGGCCGGAGTCCACGTCCACATCCGCATCGGAGTCCCGATCCCAGGCGAGACGAGGGCATGAAATCGCTGCGCCGAGATGGAAAAATGCCATGAAATGGGCTTTCGTCAAATTAGCGTGGCAGCGTTAACGATGGATGGACGATGGGCCGAGAGGCTGCTGCAGGCAAATGTATCTAACAGATGCATCTGTGCACCGGCCGCTCGCTCTGTGGGATATTTCGCACTTTGGTTCTTCTTCTTCGGTGCCGTTCTAGCAGTTCGTTTGCCTTCCTGGACCGCAGCTAGTACCTGCCGGTGCTGGTGCTGCCTTGATTTATATATTTTTACTGCAAAACTGCATTCAGTTTTTATCTGTATCTGCATTTGCATGACACAAGCCCTGCTCTCTGTTATCTAACTCGAAGAATGCCCGGGCTCTGACTTTGGCACTTGATCTAGACACATACCTCTGGCCGAGCGGGAAGAGCTGCGTCTGCTGCGTTTGCGTCTCGGACCGAAGAGGGCTCATAAATTCCCTCGTCGTTTAGTTTTTACGATTGTCGGCTGGCTTTGTTTGGCCGGGGCACACAGATACAACCAAGGAGAAACACGAACTCACAGATACACGGCGCGGCTTGTATCTTTCGACGTTGGCCTATCTAAATACATGCTGAAGAGTTGAAGTGCCAGGGACCCCAGAAAGAAACGGCAGTGGCAGCGACAACAGCCTCCTGCTAAGATCTCTGCGCCTGCGTACTGTACTCGGACCAAGAGACCCAGACCAAGTCAAACCAAACCAAGTTGGCTACCAAAAACTGGTCCCTGGCCCCTGCCAAAGTTTGCGTGCTTTGCTGAAATTTTAAGCGCTGCGATGTGGACCCAAAAAAAAAACTCTTGGAAGTGGAGAGAACATTCAGGTAGCCCTCTGAGCCGCCAAAGGTAAACGTTTAATATTTTCGGCCCATGTCCAGGAATTGGAATGAATGAGAGGGGGATTGAGCCAGAAATAAAAAATCAACAATAAATTTATTCAAAAAGGCGTGCAACTATTTTAACGGTCTTTGGGTTCTCTCATTTAGATCTCATGTTTTTTGAGAATAAATTCAGGAAATGCCTTTAAATCACCCATTAAAGCAGGACAGCCCAAGGAATATTTTTGGAATATTCTCAATGCTAATTTATAGTTCACCAACTTGTCACGTTTTGCTATGTGAAAACCCCAAGCTGCTAGGCTCCCTGGTGCTCGGGCTAAGAACCCCTGGCACGAAGGGAAATTGTCTGTAAAATCTTAATGGATTTTTACACAGGAAATTCGATACAGAGCATCGCTCTGATTTACAAGCCGAGGGTGGCCACCCAAAGATCTCGGTCATATCTCAATCTGATCTAAACCTAGCTTAGGGTTATTGAAAGATCCCGCTTAATCATCCCAAGCCCGCATAGCACATCGGCCCACGAAAATGTCAGAGCCCGATTGCTTTTAATTATGACACATTTAAGAAAGCCACAAATTTACGTCCGTAAGTTTACTCAAGTCTCGAAATTGCTGCCGAGTCATAAGTTGGAGGCAACCAAAACTGAACTCAACTCCAAAGGAAAAGGCCGACGCGACGGCGGGAGACAGGGATAGAGAAAGGGTAGGCAGACTTGACGAAAGTACTTTCATTTTCACGCTCATAAAATGGGACTCGCATAAAACTCAAAAATGTTGTCATAAAAACTCCAAATCAGAAACGTACCGAGAGGGCCAAGTTAAGCGGCTTAAATGACATTTAAATCAACCGCAAAGCGGGGGGAGGGTTAATGTGGGACAGAATTCGGACGTCCAAAAAGGCAACCACCGACTATGGAAAGGTAAACACAGCGAGCTCCGACACTCGAGACTGAAGATCCCTTTCACTGGGCTCAAGTTGGGACAGGAAGTTCGCACTTTGGCAAAGATCGAAGAAGAACCCCGAAATGGGGAATGGAAATTAAGACTATGGAGGAACCCCGGGGAGAGCCATTCCAGCACACGTCCGTCTCTCCCCGTGATTACTTTTTAATCTCGTTATAATGAGGCAGGAAAATTGCTTGGCGGATGTGCCGAGCGTGCCCGAAACGGGAATGGGATTGCAATAGGGATGGGGTCCGGCGCTGCGACTGGGATTGAATCTTAGCCGAGCTGCGATGAGCTGTGGTTGACATCCTGGATGCCAATGCCAGCTGGGCAGCTCTCCCGTCTGTGGAGTGTTGCATCAGCGATTGAATTACCAGGAGGAGGAGCTCCTTAAAACCAGACAAGACAACACAATGCCCGAAAAAAAAAAAAATACCCTGAGATACAACCGGCAGACAAATACACTTGTTTCCCCACATTTGTTGCCCCGTTTCTTTCTGAAATATGATGCCGCCAAGGCGCAGGTCATAAATAAACCAAAGACACGAATGAGGCACCGATTGCTGGGAAGGATGGAGCCCCGGGGGTTTCGAAGGGCAGGAAAGTGTTGTAAGATAAGGTTAGATAAGCGCCGGCGTGTATGTATGAATACCTGCAGTGGTGACCAAGGGTATACTTCCTACTTTTTTCAAGGGATTCTGAATAAGTTTTTAGTTTCGGTTGTCTTTTTTTCGGTTTTAGGGTAGAATTGGGTTGGTAAGAGAAGAATGAATGAAAGTTGTATGTTTGGTTGGATAAATAATTCTGGGAAGAATGTATCTTTTCTTAGCTAGTAGAGGGAAGTGGGAACCACATATTTGGAGCATTTCAACATTTTAAATTTCAAACAAATGGATGAAATGGATCTTTAGATAAATGATAAAACTCAGTTTAACGTTAGTTCCCCCTTAAGAGACCCAAAACTTCAGCTTACCTGTATTTAGATGCATGCCCGGTAGAACCACCGACGACTCCGACTTGAAGCCTCCTCCGCTTAGCCCGCTGCTGCTACTCGTGGGCTTTTCTGCACCCACATCCAAGGTGGTGGACCCATCCAGATCCACGAGCGTGTTGCCCTTGAAGAGTCCCGCGCTGCGGTACTCCTTTGCAAATGGCGAGGCAGCTCGAGTGCCTATCGCCCCCCAGAAGAGCACCAGGACGAGCCAGGACATGGCCGACAGTTCTGCTCCTCCACGGCACATAGCAGGCACTCACTCACTCACTCGGACATAGACGAAAGCAGTCGATATGGATAGATATTTTAATTTGGACGGCACAGCGCGTGACACTTTCAATTAACACCGCTCAGCGGCCTGACGCCGAGTGCGAAAAAAATGTGTAACTTTTGATCATTAAATTAGTTAGAGTCGACCGACTTGACTTTGATGGGGCACCTTAAATTCAATTTGCGGTCGGCTTTTGCTCACTTTTCGCGCTCGTTACTTATTTATTTTGCTTTCCAGCCAGTTAGGGAAATTATGTGTGTCAGCAATTAGTGGAGACGACCGATGACGCCGTCCAAGTAAGTCGCTGAAGTGTGTCAGACGATTTTGGCACTGCAAAGATAAGGGGCATAAAGAGTGGGATTAGTGCGGTGCGAAGCAGGAGTTCACATGTGCATGCAAATCACTTTCTTAAGCGTTCCAGGGGGCAGTGACAAAGGCAATAAAACTGATTGGAAATTGCCAGATACCAATGCTACCCCAGGGATTCATACGTTCGGGTTTTAAGTTATCAATGGCAAAGATATTTTATAAATATTAAAGGGATTCTTAGGTGCATTTTCAAGTGGGATGAATTTATATTATATTTTATTCTATTATTATTACTAAAGTTTTGTTAAGAAACCTATTGTTTAATGGTTCCAAGTCTAAGCAACTAAGACTCTATGTACAATTTGTTGTATGTACAAATGGCTTTTAACTCTTTTTATGGTAACTACAAATGTGTGTGAAACACATGTGCATTCGTCACTACTCCGCCTATTAACATACTCCCAATCATCATTATTCCACACTCGCAGTTATAACGGAAACTGGCCAGCTATACACATTGCCAACAGCTGTTGTTTGTTGTTGTTAAGTGGGCTGTTTATCGGTAAATACGCAAGCGCAGCGACATTTCTATCAATCAAAAAAATCCGCGTTCATTTCCATGGCAATTTCCCGTAATATGCTGCGCATGCCCAGGATAATGTAAAACCAGCCCACGCGAATTCCCGCGGTGGGAATTAGGGGAATCAAAAGAAATCCCACAATAAAGCCCTGGAATGCCTCGCCCACGCCTCTGAGTGTGCGGGACAGAGAGGGGGAAGGGCAGTTCCTGTGTGCGAGGGAGATGAGGCACCCTTAGCGCCGCTCATAAATGTCAATGGAAAGGCTGCCGTTATTCCTTGTTTTTATTTTTTCCCCGTTTATTGTTTTTGTTGGAAGGACAGTGAAAAGACATGTGGGATCGCTGTCTTTGGGGAAATGCTGCACTCAAAAAAATGTTCCTTTAGTGGGATTACGTATTTGTCATTAACATTTAATAATTATCATTGATTTTTATTTATAGATTTAATGTCTAAATCGATTATCTTTTTTTCGCTGTGCACTCAGAAGATATTTTTAAATTGGGCTTGAAAAAACCACGAAAAATTTGCATATGTCAGTGTAACAAAACCAAATTGATGGATGGAAGAAACTCAAAATCACACAGTCGGGGCTTAAGCGTAAGCTTTGAACGAAACGAGTTTTAACAAAATATTTTTGCATTGCACAAACGCAAAGCCATCAGAAAAACAAACACACACACACACGGGCAAATTAAAAGTCACAATTAATATCCAAAGCCGGACAGAAAACAACAAACAATAGGAAGTGCAATACAGAATTGAGCCTGTTTTTGTTTGTTCGAACGAAATCGAAATTGCGTACCTTTTTTAAGGGTTTTTTGTTTGTTTGATGAACTTTTGTTTATTGTTATTATTCTTTATTGGCACTCCGGCAGGCGAAACTAACGGTACATGCGAAACGAGTGTGCAACGACTGACCAAAAACAACCGATCTTCGATTCTTGAACGCACTTTGCATACACATTACATCGGATTTTCAAGATATATCATCCATATTCAGATTGCATTTTAAACACAGTTTCGATTCGATCTTCGCGCCAGCAGAAATTTCACGAGCAACGCGCTCTCCGCCGTTGTTATTGTTTAAATGTTTTTTTCGAATGCGCAGCATCACTCGTATTTATAGGTTTTAAGTTCAGTGTTACCAAATGAAAATTTTGTTTCCTACCTAAAAAAAATCCCAAAGATACAAAGCATTTCCGCTTTCGCCGCTTCTGGGCACACTAAAACGCTCTGGTTTCTCTGACCGAAAAGTCTGGCAGCGCTGTTGTACGAGCTACCTGATATTCGTCCACACCTGACACTCGAACCATTACATACTGCTTTCTTTTACACAGCCTTTTCACCTGTCCGCCAGAGGGAGCTAGATGCAAGCAGTTTCGATTCGATCTGGCAACGTCAGTGCTAAGATAAAGCAGTGCAAGAATATTAACCTACACAGAAAAAACACATTTTCTGGAAAAATTAACGCTTAAAAATAAACTAATAAAAAAATTAAACAATAAAAAAGTATTAAATTAAAAAGTAACAAATCCCAGTGCCGTAGCAATCCTGTTGTGTGTGGGGTTCAAAACTACATTTATACATTACGTAAACGTAATGTTCAGAGGGTAAGTTTAGGGGATTTTTCAAAGCACGTATTATGTAATTATTAAGCTAAGTAGTACAAATTTTAAATTTAATTTTTTAAAAGTTAGTAAATTTTATTTTTAATCTTTATTGACTTTGTTCTGACTAATTTCCAGAGAGTAACAAAACCAATAAAAGAAAAATAGTAAGCAAGTGCAACTTTCCGGCCGTTTGTGGTTGTCCCTGCAGCTTATTTTCTTGTTGCTGCTGCTGGGTGTGATGCTGTCATTGGTGTTGTTGTTGTTGTTGCTGGGTGCAACTTGCAGGGGCCACTGACAAACACAGCTGTCGAGTGCGGCGCTTAAATGGCAAGTAAACTGCAGCCGAGCGTTTGCTTAGCTAATTTTGCAGGCCGCCTTTGGAGGAGCACAGCACACGGCGCCTCCTTGACAATTGTGTGGGCGTGGTAGGCGGCTAGGTGCCAGGCGTGGGCGTGGGCGTGCCCTAGGCGGGGCTGTGCACTTGATGCTTATTATTTGCACTCGGCAAGGCCATCAGCAGGGTGGCGGGAGGGGGCTAGCCTCTTCTGGGGTGAATCGGAAAATCTTTTATTCATGAATGCCGCGCCATAAAAATTGCACAATTTGAAGCGCCTCCTGTTCCGCCTTCCCGTCCAAGTCGGAGACGTACGTATGTCCACAAAAAAAAAGTGGAAGAATTTACGCGCCTTGGGCGGCTCTCTCAAGGATTTCGGCAATGGCTCTCCTGGTCGCCCCCGCCCCGGCTCCTTCTTCGGCACGCTGCAGGCGATAGTTGCATAAATCATAAAAGCCCCCTTCGCTGTTGTCCTTGCTTCCCCGATCCCCGACTCCCGCTCCCTTGCTCCTTCTGCTCAAACTCCACTCGCTTCCTGGGCAGGACTTTACGACACTTAAGCAGCGTTAGGGGGCGGGGTGTGGGGGCGTTGAGAGTGTCTCCAAATGTCTGAATTTGATTGCGCGGCCACAACAGCGGCTTGAGGAGCCCCAACTCCCCCTTTGAGTCTTTCGCGCCGCCCGGCATTTAACGGGTTCAACTCCCCTCGATATACTTCGCGCACTTATTTATGAAGGTCTGAAAAGGTGTCCTAAAAAAAAAGGATTCTCCAGCTTAGGTTTTTTTTATTGGTTGGTTCATTGCTTGAAATTCTGTTACTGAATATAAATATTCAAGGGATAACTTTACACCTTAAATATGGTAAAAGTGGTTCTCGGATTTACATCGAGACCAATTCAACACAACCCATAATAGTTATAATTTTTTCAAGTAGTCATATATAAAATGCATTTGCTTAAGCCCCCGACTCACTTTTCCGATGCAAGGGCTTGATTGGCCTCAGCTCACCACTCAGCCACCTGCTTTCATTCGCGCGGAGACCTGGCTCTCCCCTCAGCTGGAGCAGCAGGAGCACCAGCCGGGGTCAGGAGGGCCACGCACTTAATTTATGACTCGCCGTGCAATAATTCAAAGTCATAGGCCTCCAGAGACCATTCAGGGAGCACTCGACCACTCATTCGCTCAAGGGGCTTCAAGGGGGCTGGAGTTGGAGGCTGGAGAATGTGGCAACACCTCGCCAGAGGGAGGGAGAGGGAAAGCTGGGGCTATGGAATTTTTAATTAAAATATTAAAGCATTGGCTGGAAGGTGTTTTTAATCTTGCGAAATTGTTTTAATTGTTATTTAGGATTTGTTGTTCATGGCGGCGGGGGTGGCTCTGATGGCCGTGTCCTGGTGTTGCTGTTGGCGGTGCTGTTTGTGGTGCAATTTATGTGCGCCTAATTAGAACAGACACGGCGGTGTCAGAGGTCCTGGCGCTGTTTTCATTCTCTTCCTCCTGCTCTTCCTCTCCCTATTTTTTTTTGTAATATTTTTTTTTTTTGTTTGCCTTATACAAAGCCGCTTCATAATTACCATATTTTCAAATTACCATTGGCCAAGTGCGTCCTGGGACGCGCCGGTCTCTGGCCATGGCCGCCATTTTCCTTGGCCCCGCGGCCATAAAAGCTAATTGTATGTGTGCGTGGCTAAGGTAAATCCTTGGCATGTTGTTGCTCGGTGATTTATATTTAATTGTTGTCATTATGGTCATCAAAATCGTGTGAAGTTCCACGGCCCCGGAGGATGAATGAGCGGAATAGCTGGCCTGGTGTGCTGGTGTGCCCTGGGATGATGGAGTGCCTCAGCTGCTGCTGCTGCTGCTGCTCCTGCCGGGAATTCTTCGAGTGTTTCCTGGGTCAACACGCTGACAGATGTCTAATTGCTGGCCAAGTTTCCTCGTGGCTCTGGCGGGACTCTCTCTCGTCCTGCTGATAAGAGCCTAAGAGCTTGCCTTTCTCTTGAGGTTTGCCGAAGAGCCCAGGGAATGATGGAAATGGGACAGGATATTTTTCTCTTGAATCCTATACTCTCTTGAAGGCCCAGTTGCCGACAGTGCTGAAAATAAAGCTATTTTAAATTTTAAAAAATAACTACAAAATTGTTTATATTTTAGTAAGCATAAAATCAATGATGTGTTAACTAATTATTCTCTCCCTTTCATGGAGTTCAGATTGCGAATTGATTTGGTTTTAAATCGAGTTTGAGCCAAATATTCGATATGGATATTCATATAATTAAATTCAATTAAGCCCGGCTTTCACTGAGTCTTGGCCGAATTATTCCCAAACGAAGCCAACACTCGAGTGACACAAATATAATTGAATGGAAGTGTATTTGATTATGCAATTTGGGCCTCAAGTGTGGTGCCGGAAAGTCAATTTGCCGCCGGCAGTAGTAGTTCATTGGCATTCGGCGAAGGCAGCTCGCCATGCATTTTGTTTTATTTTTAATTATTCATAAAATAAAGCGCACACTTATTTGTCTGATTAATACAATTTCCCATGTCCCGGGCAGCGTTTTCTCTTTGCTTATCGCTCTGAATTGACACAAATTAAATTAAACTGTTTTATTTTTTTTTTTGCGCTGGGCTGGACATCATCGTGAACGGCACGAACTATATTCATTAGTAGCATTAATTCAATATGAAATTCCTTTTCTCATTTGTACCAGTAAGCGATTGTGTTTTAAATTGATTATTAATTTAAATGCGCTTTATATCTTTTTTTATGCGGGGCCTTACTCTTTCGTCGAAAACATAAAATATGGGTGATTTTATTTTTGATACATTTTTAAAATTTATTACTCGTCTAGGATTTCACATTAATTAGCTTTAAAATAATTTTAAACTATAAAAACACCGTAAACTAGTCCAAAAAGAAATAATATATCAATCAACCTAAAATAATAATTTTCAATTCTAAACAAATTATAATGGTATATTCTTTTTTTTCAGCCTTTTTAATTTTTTTTTGTATAAGTTTATAATATAAATTTAATTACCATAGCAAAGTATATTTTCTAATATAAACTTTATTTTTCATTCCCCTAGTCATCATTATGAAACAAATAATTTGTATTTTGAAGGGTATTTAGCCTCAAATAAATTATTACATTTTTTCGCCACATTCTTAATTGACTTATCGCATAGTTGTGGCCATAGTTATTCCCTTTGTTCCTCATTTATTTATAAGCGTTTGTTATTAATGAAACATGGCAATCGGTTAAATGACTGGCGTTAATGTAATTTCCTTATTTCAACAGTTGCAACGGCTTTTGCAAATTAGCCCAGCGCCAAAAAGGTAAACAAAAAAAGACACATATATTCAATGAAAAAATAAGCCAATGTAGGAGGGTGGTCTGTTTTCCCACGAAAATGGAAAAACAAATTACTTTGGGTTTGTTTGTTTTGCAAAAAATATATTTTCCCGGCCTGGGCCTAGACAAAAGCGCCTCCGGATCTAAATAGGGCTTCGTCATTTGCAAATTCGACAGTTTTCTTTGAGCGTATCAAATCGTGGCATAAACAGAAACACACCACCACCACGGCCCCAGCAGCAAGGACAGGGAATCACAGGTAGTAAAAATCGGCAGCCCACGTAAGTATCTAAATTTGAGCCAGGCATCCCCCAGAGCCCTCCATCCCACAAATACGAGACGGGGAAATAAAATATCTCTCATTAAATGATGACAGGAGCAAATATGAAAACACGCTCTGGGCTGGGAGTTACGGATACGGTTACCCATCGAGATGCGGGGCATTAATTACAACTGCCTAAGTACGATTGGAGGGGATGGCCAACAAAGGTGGGCAGCTGAGGTGGAGGCCCAGGGAAGTGCCTGAGCTAAACAAATATTTAAGTTGATTGGGCGCGGGCGGGCAAATGCAAAAAGTTTCCACTCAAGGAGTTCACCAAATTCGCATAAATTCAATGCGTGCCAGGGCAGCCGTGAACTTTTTAATGTATTTTAAAACACTTTCCACTAAACATTTTAAGCAAACTGCTCTGCGCCCAGCCCAGCCCAGCCTCCTTCTCCTCCTGGTCGCTTTAGTCGCAGTCGCAGTTGCCGCTGGATGCCAAGTTGACTTCCTGCGAGAGCGGCAAAGTTTTCGCTCCTCCTCGGAGTTGCAGGCAAAATCCCACGGAGGCTGAAATCAAGTATTTCATTTTGGATTCAACTGCTGTCTGGGCAGTGCAACAACTAAATGGGCTAGCCCGGGAAAGTAATTCAAGTCGGGGATCTAGCCCGAAGCCGGCGATACTCTATTGTCGTGAGAGGGGTAAAAAACTATAACCAAAAATTATAGAATATTATTGGAGAGCCTCTCTTAAGGGGGAAGTTAATCGAGTAATATAAGCAGAAATAATTACGAAGAAATTTACGAATGTTTTTTTCTTTTTTCAATGATCTTTTCTGATATCAAACGAAACTGGAACTCGATATCAAAATACTATTGATATAAATTGTTAAAATATAATCTGCTTAAGTAACTCAAAACGTAACGCATTTATTTAATTTAAAATAAATACCAAAGAAACCTCTAAAAATCCAAGACATAATCGGAAATCAAACATTTAACACTGGCTCCCACTTAAAACAAATGAACTGACAAGTGTTAAGCCCTGAACAATAGTTATCAAGTGACTTTGGCTCAAGTATTATAATTCTGGCGAGTTCTCAAGTCGAATATTTCACGCCTCCTTTAAAGGGAAATTCGAGTTTCGTTGAGGGTCCTGCCATGGCAACGGCAACGGCAGCAGCAGCAACATCAACGTGGTAATAACAATGCCAGGAATAAGAAAAAGTTCTTGAGCAGTTTTCGACCACCCCCGAAGGCTTCCCCTTCTCTGTCAGCTGCCAGCTGAGTTTCGAGCAAGTTTTGCTTTACCGAAAATATATAAACTCCATTTCGTGGGCTTGGTCAGTGTGTCAATGTTTGTTTTATGTGCCTAGGCTACAGTTATAGGACTTTCCCAGGAGGATTCCCTGGCGAGGCAGCTGGCTTCCTGTGTCCCAATCCCCAGAGTTGAAATTTTTAATTAATTACCGGCCGACCTCAAAACTAAGATGGTTAATAATTAAGTAAATAGAACAGGAGGTTAACCGGTGATTTCCTCACTTTGGCATTCACACATCAAATTAATAATGCTGTCGGTGCAAACTAAACTTAATTTGTGTGCAGTTTATGACTTTGCCTCGAGCTGCCTTCCATGGCCGAGCATGTAATTGCATTAATTTATTTCCAAGCTGAGTTATCTGACCAAAGGATGGAGAAAACTTTGCCAGTTGCTGTGATCTCTGACCACGACAACAATTCCTCCGATAGCCGGTGGAGAAGTCTCGGACTTAGCAGTAATTAAAACCCTGAAATGTTAGTCGAAGGCGAGCATAGAATACAATTTGAACTGAGAGGGGGGAGTATGGGTTGGCCTGAGCGGAGAGGCAAACAAAAGTTTTCACATTTGAAATGCAGCTAGGATTTAGTTTTAGTTTTTGCTTAGCATTGCTGCCAAATATTTGCAATGGCTCACAGATTTGTTTGCCACACCACAGGCCGGGCTTGACGGCTGCAATTGGAATTTGCTTTTAATTGTTTTTAATTAAGTATAATTTATAGTGCAAACATCACAGGACCGGCCCTTTCTCGGAGGCTGCATGCTGATGCATTCAAAAATTCCTCAAAGCAAAGGACAAATTCTCTAAGGTCTTCTTAAGGAAGAAAGTCTAAGGGTCTGAATACTTAAATTTAAATTATAAATGCCACTTAAGGTTGCATTGACGCCTCGCCTAAACGGTTATTGATTTTATTTTGTCCTTAATGAGCTAAATTTACTAGCGAGCTTGGGGTTTTTCTATACAAAGATTTATTTAGCCTTGGACAACTTACTCGACTGGACATGCTGACGGACAAGTTTCTGCGACTGCAGTCCTTTTTCTTTGGCCTACTGGGGATTGAGCTGCTTTTGGATCGAGATCTCGGGCGTCGGTATCCTAGGAGAGCTATCTTGTGTATTCTCGCGGTGGCCAGTTTCATGCCTTTGACCATTGCCTTTGGCCTACGCAATATCCAGAATGTGGAGGGACTCACAGACTCGCTGTGCTCGGTTCTAGTGGATTTGCTGGCCCTCTGCAAGATTGGATTTTTTCTTTGGCATTATGAGGATTTTAGGACTCTTATTCAAAGATTTTATAGTATGCTAAACATGCGTAAGTTGAATTTTTACTACATTTTTTTTATTACTTCATATATAATTTTTAGAAATTCATTGGACTCCCTGGAAGCTTATTGCCGCCAGGCATAATAGGCGAGATCAGTTTATTAGCGCCTTGTACAGTCACTGTTTCATGGTGGCTGGCCTCTTAGCCTGCCTCATGTCTCCCTTGTCCATGCTGAGTGGCTACCTACGAACAGGACAACTCCAACCGGAGTTACCCTTTCCCAGCTTGTAGCAGAAATATAATTAAATTACGCAAGATTTCTAGTCCCTGATCTTTGCAGATATCCTTGGGATAACTCTCGCCTGAATAATTACCTTTTCTCCTACTTGTGGAATGTCTCTGCTGCTTTGGGCGTGGCCCTGCCTACCGTTTGCGTGGACACACTCTTCTGTTCCCTAACCCACAACCTCTGTGCTCTCTTCGAGATTGCCCAGCACAAAATGATGCATTTCGAGGGTGAGACTGAGGAGGAGACTAGCGAGAACCTGGTGCACATCTTCCAGTTGTATGAGGAGTGCCTGGAACTGGGTCACTCGTTGAATGGTTACTTCCGGCCGCTAATCTTTGCCCAGTTCGTGGCTGCCTCCCTGCACCTGTGTGTGCTGTGCTACCAGCTTTCCGCCCATCTGATGGAGCCAGCCATGTTGTTCTATGCCGCCTTCACGACTGCCATTCTTGGCCAGGTGTCCATCTACTGCTTTTGTGGGACGAGCGTCCAGGAGGAGAGCCAGGGGCTCTGTCAAGCCATCTACGAGAGTAATTGGTTGCCTCTTCTAAAGGAGAATCTTCCGATGGTGAGATCTCTGAAGATAGCCATGATGAGGGCCAGGAGAGGCTGCCTGATCAATGGCTACTTTTTCCAAGCTAATCGACAGGCACTAGTTATGGTATAATCTATATTTTTTACTATATTCATACTATATTTTTTTTAAAATTATTTTCTAACTTTTTTAGATTGTTCGCAGTGCCATCTCCTACGTGACTCTCCTCAGATCGCTCGCCTAGTCCATCCCTGCCCAGGCTCGTTCATTATTCAGGCAGAGGCTCTGGCTCGTTTAAGCCCGGAAATATTTACAATTATGCTTTAAGCCGGTGTTGTTACAGCCAGTTGGCTAATTAAGCCATGTTAATGGCAATAACTGCTCCGGAAAACCAGTGCTGGGTCTTGTTAATGCCTTTTGCATTATTGGCCTTCGTCCGGGGACATTGAACGCACGTATACGTAATATTTGCTGATGTTGCTGTAATTTCTGCTTTGTTGTGTTCTGTTTAAAATTTTTTTTCCTTATTTTTTTTTATTTCGACCTCGCACAACATTGCGGTTGTCTGCACGTGCCGGAGCCAACGATTATGTATAAAAGTGTGACATGGTCAAAGGATTTTGGGCGATTTAACTTTGTTTTGCCGATAGACGACGACGACGGGATTTTCCATGCCCATGTCCGTGTCATGTGTGTGTGCTTGCCATGTGTGTGGACTGCACGTGAGTGCGGTTGGGAAAAAGCCAATTGCAGTGGCCGGAATTCCAGAGCATCCGCAGGCGGCGCTTTAGTCATAAACTGCACGCAACACGGCGGCTTAAGTTTAGCCGATTTTGTAATTTGTTTGCAGCCACAATGCGTTCGCTAACAGGCTTTGATGTATACAGGGAGAAAATTGATTTAAAAATAAAATATATATTTTATTTAAATTAAATTAAAATAAATAATAATGAATAAATAAAATTAAATGAAAATAAATATAATAAATCAGTGTAGTAAAGAAACTGTAAAGTTGTGACCTTATGCTAATTATGACATAAGATATTAATATAGTGTGTTTTCTGTGTGGATAAATAATAAATAAATAATTTTTTAAATAACTTTAAAGGTTTCTAAGAATATTATTAATAAACTTTGTTCACTTAACAAGCATAGCTTAATAAAAAAATTAATCAAATGAAATCCTTTATTTAACATTCTAAAGACCAATCAGAACGCATTTTAAATTCTACAAACTTGATACCACACACACTGCTCACACTGCAGAAATAAAACGTTACGGATGAATTGCCGTATGGCTTTATGATTCATTTCCTGATTATGCTCTGTGCTCTGAACTTTTGGCCCGATTGACAAAACTGTTGTGTGTAATTGCTGGTGTTTCAGCCCTGGTCCCTGGGCGACCTTCGGCCCAAACAAGCAGACAAACAAAATCAAAGACAGTCAACACTTTTGGCCGTTGCGAAAGTGGCGAAAAATATACCCCGAGGGCATTGGACTATCACAGAGACTGCTCTGTGATGTGGGTCCGCCCTGGCCCATTGCTGTCTCTGTTTTGCTCTCTTTCTCCGTTTGATTCTCCGGCTGTGTCCTTTGGCGTGTCGTGTGGCGCTTTGTGGCCCATTGAGGCAAATAGTTTCGGTTTAGTCCAATAATGATGCTATTGCAACAGAGCTTTGCCGGGCTTTCTTTCTTTTCCTTCTCCTTTCGATCTGGGAGCGTGTGGCCTGGTGGGTGGGCTTTGGTCCACTTTCATTCAATTGACGCTCTTCGAGTTGAAATGCCATAATAAATTCAATTGTGCCAGTGAGGCCCCCGGCGCCTGTCACTTTGTCTGTCAGCCCAGGATCGGTTACTGGGAGGGAGGAAGGCGTCTCCTCGTCATTTATTATTTGGTTTCCTTACATTGTCATAACATTCCCTGCCCTCTGCTTTCACATTTCGTCTCCTTTCGGCTCTTCCTTTTGCCCCTTTTGAGCGGATGAGATTTTTCCCTTTTTAATTTGGCAATTAATTGAATCAATCGCTCGCACTTCCTTCCGGCCGTTTTTCGGGGCCATTTCTGGCCTCATGCCTTTTGGCATTTTAATGCCGCTAATTTATGTGGTCAATTGTTTTTAGTTTTAACGAGCATTCCGGTCATTTTTTATTGCCAAATCACCGGACGTTTCTTGGCTTCCTCACATTTTCCTCTCTTTCGATGATTTTCCCTTCCCCCCGCCTTTATTTGATGTAGAAATACTTCCGTTTATTCGCCCTATTCGGCAGCAGCAATTATTTCTGTGAACCAACAGGACTTTGGGGCCAGTTCAGGACCGGGTCGTACCCTCAATTAGAGAATAAATATCAAATATTGCGTATACGACCCGAGAACTCGGCATTCTATTGTGCATATATGCATATGTGTGTGTGTATATGGATGGCAAATGAATTCATTTATGTAGATTGCCTGGTAAACGGCCGAGACGAGAACAGTTTCAATGGCTGTCGGCCAGATAGATGAAGTCATCTTGAGGCGCCTGCTAGTAGTTAAAATTTCTGCAGCGTTAAAGTTCCTTGGCAGGATGCACACACACACACACACACACGTATACCTGCCTGAGTTCGGCATTGTGCACGAAATTGTTATAAAGAGCTAACCGGATATTTTCGGAATTTTTAATTAATTCGTCTGCTGTGGCCCCCGTCTCACCGGACTGGCAGCAGGCAACCAAGAGCTACCTCCCTACCTACACACATCCTGGAGCTGTTGTCCGGTCTCGAGCTGTCCTTGTCGCATTTTTGTTGCAGCAACTTGCAAGTCAGCTGCTCGGCGAGTGATTACACTGAAAAGAAATATATTAAAGTAATTTAAAATGAGATTTCTTTTAATTACAATAAATAGGGAATTCTCAATACAAATTTTAAATTTAAGATTTTCTTTTGGAATTTTTCCCTTCATTCTAGCTAATTATTTTAGATTTTTCTTGAGGCCTTAAATAATCAAAATATATAGAGATTAATTGTTAATATCCTTAGGCTTAAAATTAAAATTTTTTAGAGTGCAATTAATAATAATATTTTTCTTTGGTTTTAAACTTAATCTTTATTTCTTATATTTTATTCAAGTGCATACATGTTCGTATTTTTCTTTTGTCAAAAAGCGAGCGAGACGAGCTGCAACAATTTTCGGCAATTGCTGGTCCTGGCCAAGGCAGGACACACTCGTCCTGCTCCTGGTCCTGCCCCTGTTCCTGTTCCTGCTTTGTTGCTGCTCATTCATTGTGCAAAGTTTGTATAAATTTTTGATTTCTTTACACAAAATGCTGTGCATGTCTCTCCGACTGTCTGATGTCCTGCTGCGCCCGCCGTTCCAGAGGGGCAAGGACTCGACTCCTTTCTCGAGTCCCCTTCGCCGGCTGTCGTGGCACAACACAAATGCCATTGATTGAGTCACATCGCCTGGGCATATAAATCTCCACCGATGGGGTGTGGCACGCTCGACTGCCGTCAGAATTCCGGGCTGCCTACCTTAAAGTTTTCGCCGTGCTGAGCCACTGTCACATTCAGCCGGAGAATCAGACTCAGACTCGGAATCAGAATCGGAATCGGAATCGGAGTCTGCTGCGGCGTTTGGCGTAACTTGGCCGATGATTTCGTTATTGTTCGATTGACAATAAAAAATCAACTGAAAGTTGCAAAAGGCACAAACTGTCATTGAATTTGCGAGGAACACACACACAGCACTGAGGAAGAGAGGTCAGGTTGGCCAGGATTCGGTTCTGGAGTTGTAAGCATATAAAAATAAGTCGCTTGGGGGGTTCCCCCGCACAAAAGCTTTCCAAATTTGTATGCAAAAATGCAATAAGCGAGTGCAGCTTAAATAAAATGCATTTCAATGATTGCATTTTGGATTAAAAACAGGAAAAACAACAAGGGGAAAAATACGGGTGACGGGAGGGGGTGGGTGGAAAACAATAATAACATTCGAAACAGCCATGTCTCTTTGTGCAAAAAACCCTCCTCTCCAGCCCCTGCATACATATTTATTAAACCTCTCACTCTCTCCCATGGGAGCTTCTCCGCAGCAGCCAAATGCAACTGACAGACATTGCATATCTCTCAGTTTGCTGCTCAGTTTGCGTTTAATGAAGTGCAAACAAAAATATTTTCAATTAGAGCTAAACCGAAAAAACCAACGACCTAAAACAAAACGAGCCAGCGAGCAGACAATGCGAAAAGGTAAAAGTCGGAATGGCGGCAACATCAGCGGGCAGAACAG
Organism: Drosophila ogumai; assembly: GCA_018904815.1. Classification (NCBI taxonomy): domain Eukaryota; kingdom Metazoa; phylum Arthropoda; class Insecta; order Diptera; family Drosophilidae; genus Drosophila; species Drosophila ogumai. Next base: position 5,037 of record JAEIIJ010017967.1, on the reverse strand, counting down.
AACAGAACAGGTGAGTGGCATGCAAATGCTGCTGCAGGAGCTGCACTCACCTTAAGCTAGAAGCTCAGCTGGCTGTCGGCTTTTGGGGCAGGATTGCAGGCGGCTCCTGTCCGCCCACAGGACTCCCGCCGACAAAGTGCTGTCAGGCGGCGATCCGATCCCTTCAGAGATCCCAAAATACCGCCCTTAACCGTACACGTGCTTGATTTATGCTTAAGGCTCCTCCGTTGTTATTGTTCTTGGCCAACGCATCGACTAAACATTCAATAAATAAGGCAAGCAAATTACGATTCGCTGATGTTTTTACGACAGCGACGTGCCCATTTAAAAGTGTTTTTGATTTGTTACCATTGCTCCGCTGGCGGCACATTAAATTTATATGCCAGGATTTCACGCACTTCTAATTTATGTGGCGTGGCCAAAGTCGATGTTGCAAGTAATATTTCCCGCCGCCCGCCAACTTTATTATTATTCTCATTCATCGTGCCACTTAGGCGATGACATTTTTATATGGGCCATCAAGAGGGAAAGCATTTTCCTTGGCAACAAACATATTCCTTTGAGTGAGACCAAATTAAACTAAATGCTTAAATGTTCACTGTCTTAATTTGAGAAACTAGGAACCTGAAGTAGCCAGTAATTGTAGCTAAACTTGTTATCAAATTTTGGGTTTGATTTGAATGGCGAGCATTAAAACTATGTAGTTATAAAACTAGAGTACATTTAGTTGATATAAACTGTCCTTGTGCAATCACACAAAAAAAAGCATAACCAAGTTTCCCCCAAAACTAGAATATAAGTTCTCAGAAACGAGTAGATGATATCCTTTAAGTTGGAATTGACAAGTTATTTCTTTTTAACATGTTTAGTAAAAGTGAAACGACTCGGGCTGTAATAGATATTATAAAACTTAAGAAGACATTTTAATGCTTCACTAAATAAAAGCTTAATAACTCAGAAAGAAATAACTCAAATTTAGGATTTTTCTAGCACTTTTACAGTATTATAATTTGGCTTGAAATATAAAATGTTGTCAGAGATATCTATCCCCAGTTTTAACTACTTCTCCTTCTTAGAATATAAATAAATTATTAAGGCATCTATTATATCCCTTATACATCATTTCAAACTTAATCCCTGCTCTCTCCCAACAAGTCAATTGAAATATAAAAAACAAATTCCCCAAAATACCCCCAAAAGACTGTTTTAAACTCTCAAAGAAACTCAAATCTCTGGAGCTTTAGGCCCAATATGCCCCAAAACGCACACGGTACTGCCTGAACAACAACAATTTTCAGAAGTTTTCAACTTTCAGCTCGTTATTGTTGCTGCCGCTGCGTTCTCCCCTATAAGTATTTATATATTTTTTTTCCCGCTGGCTGCCCTCCTCGGTAGTTGTTGTCAGAGTCACAGCCGTAGACATATAGCCATAATGCTTACCTGAGCGAAAGCACAGCACAAAAAATATATACAAAAAATTTGCATGAAATCGCTTAAGTGCTTTTGCCATAACTTTACAAGGGGAGCGGGGAATTGGAGCTGCAGGCGAGCAGGCGCACAGCACGCTCTGCTGTTTGGAAGTTTGTATGAAAGGCAGCTACGAAAAAAATAGCTCGCCTGTTGTATAAATAAAAAGTTTTGCACATGTGACGAGCAATAAATACAGCAAATTAAACAGAATTCAACAAATTAAATCCGCAACAGTTATGGGAGTCATTTGCAATGTTGTTTCACACATTGTCCTGGCATGAGTATGTTGATGCGAATGTTCTGGGGTGTCAGAAAGGTATTCAAATAATTTCGAAGTTGGGGTCAAACTTCCGCGTTGGCTGGGGGTTTCCCTTATCTGCGCCTTGTCTATGGACTGGGCCCAAATAGCCTTGAGCTGTTGAGGCGATGACGACACTGAATCAAACTTAGTATAAGCATCAAATGCTCTCACCCATTGACAATCTGCTTCCGTGTCCAGGCGTTTTTGTGACCTGCCATCCATCTAGGGGCATCTGGAGCCATCCTCACGTACGGAAAGCATCTGCTGCTTCTTCCTCCGAAGCCGGTACACTCTTCATTTGCTTTTTTCTAACTTTCCATCTTTCCTTCGTTCCACCTACCTACCTTTTCAGCCTTCTGCCTGGCTGCATTGTCTGCTGTGTGTAACTAGCTCCAGGCGCCATGTGTTTTGTAATTTCCTTTCGCCTTTCGGATTGTTGCTACTTTCTTGGCTTCCCTTTCAGCTGCTCGGCACCTGAACATTCCACATTCCCAGTGCATTGACCCACTGACACAAAGTAATCTCCAGTTCGGACAGCAGGCGGAATGTGTGCAAATAAATTCCATATATCTTAGTGCACTCGAAAATGTTTTTTGGGATGAAATAACAATGGAATTAACCTTCAAAAATATATATAAATTTGTAGGGTTATTGAAGTATTATATATTTTGTACAAGACGCTGCCACGTTGGTGAATATTATTTAAAATAACAAGAGAAACATATTTCATAATATTTTTTAAATCTAAAATCAATCACCTAAACTAATCTACTATCAATAAATTACAATTATAGTTCACTCCCCGTTTTGATAATGTTCTTTTTTTGCACGATTCGCCTATCCAATTGTAAATTAATTTCAAATTTATTCCGCGTACGTAAAAACAATTAAATTTGACAAAATGCGGGTGGTGCAAAATGTGGGAGCTCGCTGCTGCTGTGTGGCACGCTGGCCACAGTCGAGTGGAAAAACTCAAATGAAATTTAATTAGTGCCAAAATGTGGATACATTTTTCACTAATGACACGGCAAACCAATTTACTTGCGGCCCAACGCCTGACACCTCCATCCTGCTGTCCCGCGGACGACACTGTGTCATTGCGGGCATATTTACTTGCATTTATTCGTGTTTTGCGGGATTCATGGGGTGCGCAGAAATTCAGTTGACCCTATCAGTTTAATTCATTGCATTTTGGCCATTCATTTGTTGTTGGCTGTGAAAACTTTTGGCAGTTGGCGATGGGTCGCGTGGGTGGTCCGAATAACTCCCTGCCGAGTGGGCTTATCATTGATTTTATTGGCATAATCAGCGTGAAAATTTGCGTTTACGAACTTTTTGGCAACCGGCCACGCCCCTGAAAGGCGATAAACATTTATCTTCATTATCAAATTTGCGGCAACCCGTTTTGCATACCCCTCTTGTCCCCCTGTTGTCTGTTGTCGACCGCCTTCATCCTCATCATCATCGCTGGCAGCTTAATGAAAAACTTTTTGCCTCTCGCGCATAACCCTTTTTAATTTTTATTAAGCAGAAAATTGCCTGCCGGCCAGGGTCCTTCGCTTCACCGATCGTCCTCGGGGAGGAGGAGGCAGAGGCGGCGCTGGAGAAAAACTGTAAATGAAAAGTAGCATAAAAATAACAACAGGCCAAGTGCGTATCCTTGGCCCGGCGGACTTTCGGGGCGCTACCAGGAGAACAATTTTTTGCAAAGTATTTGTAAGAAAAGTAAATAAATAAAATAACTTGAATTTTTTGCGTTAAATGCCGGTATTAATAACTCTTTAGGGATTATTAATACCTTAATGCAACGAAAGGGGATTAAACTTGTAAATGAGAGGTAGAGGGGTTTGCTAGTAATTAGGTTTTACCGCCTTACCTTAAGCTACGTAATCATATTTATATTTGGAAGACACTAAAAATTAAATACAGCTTAAAAGGTTTATTCTACATCCTTCCTCTGTATTTTCTACAGATATTTCACACAATTTGTGCTGCTTAAGTGGGATTTTAATTGCATTTTTGAATACCATAATTCTTCCATAAATAAGATATATTTATTTCCGCTCTTAAAATATATAGACTTTAATTTAAGACCTGAATTTTATCGTTTTCGTTATAACTCTGAAACGTTGTTCTATCTGTTGAGTAAAATTTCCTGAAAATTGCAGAAGTAGAGTGCTAGAATTTCTCGTCTGCATGGCCTAAACCCGATTATAAACCCCGTTTCGCTTTGGCCACTTTGCTTTATCAACTTTTTGCTTGTTTATTTTTGGCTCGCATTTTTTGCGTTGTTGTTTTCTGGTTGTTCTCACGAAAATCTTTGGGCAACATTTTAAGCTGATTCTCTCGAAACCTTAGGACCGGGACCAGAACCTGACCCGGGGGCGATGAGAATCTCTGAAAACAAATTAGGAAAAAATAATTGCTTTCTTATTAGCTGGAATATTTTCAATCAATGACGAGCACAAGGACATGAAAACGGAAACCCAAGCGAAAGCCGGACAATGACCGGACAGCAGCTCTTCAATTGGCTGCACGTGTCGCCTGTTTGCACTTCATTATTGCTAGCTCATTCATCAGTTGATTTTGCCGCATGCCCGATGTATGTTATGTGCATATACTATATGTGCCTTGATGCCACAATGAATATTTAAATAATTTCCTGCTTGCCGGACGCTCTTTTTTGCGCCTGCAATTTAATTACAGCTTTGTGAAAAACGATTCTCTGCCACTCACAAAGTGTGCTAGTTAATTAAATTTTAATTTTATGTGCCATAAAAATATTTAACCGAATTTAGCCGGGGCTTAATAGAACGCTTAGTAGTTTATTTAGTGCGGCTAATTGAAATCATTTGCGGCTCCGCTCGACTCGGCCCACCTGGCGTATGAGTAATGGCTGGGCATTAGAAAACTGGGCAAATTAAAGCGATTAAACGGATAATCAATTATACATTTATTATACCCACAACGAAAAAAAAAAAGAGCACAAAGGATGGCTAAAAAGCCAAACCAGGAAAAAACGGGGGAGCAGGACCCTCGCCACAGGCAGCCGCCACTGTCGGTTTTATAAGCAACAAATTTGGCGACGCTTGCTTATTTAGTTAATTATCCCAGATTACTTGCTCTTGATTATTTTGTACCCGTGCAGCAGCCACATTCACATCCAGCTCCAGCCACAGCTTCATCTGGAGTCACAGCTCCCCCGGTGTAACGACTGGCTGCTGTTATGAGTCAGAGGGGGCGCACGCGTCTTGTCCCGGCTGGGG